>CAUYSK010117054.1:0-85050 GCA_963575035.1 Avahi laniger
AAAAAGTAAAAGAGTGCTTTGCAAACTTTTCTCTATAAATGAATGCATATCTCCAGATATCTAGATAGAAAGCCTAAATTATCCCATAGCAAGCACAAAACTTATTTGGAATCTCCTGATTTACTGTAGAAGTGTATGATACTTTAGCATTTTGCATCTAATAAACATGAATATGGATATCTTAATATGAAAAAAATTATATTACCCTCTTTGAGTAAAATAAATACTCCAGGAAGATACATCACGTAATATTATGAGGCTTTGATAACAATACATTATACTGCCGGGATGTACAATCCTTGTCTGAAATGTACAGGACTTTAATATAAATAGAGTTTACACAGTATATTAATCTGCTTAGGCTACTATAACAAAATACCATAGACTGATTGGATTAAACAACAGAAATTTATTTTCTCACAGTTCTCGAGGCTGGGTAGTCCAAGATCAAAGTACCAGCAGGGCTGGTGTCTGGTGAGGGTCCTCCCCTTGGGTTTCAGACGGCCACCTGCTTGCTGTGTGCTCACATAGCCTTTCTTTGGTGCATGTTCACAGAGCGCGAGAAAAAGAGCTCACTTTCTCACGTCTGTTTTTTTAAGGACACAAATCCTATTGGGTCAAGGCCCTACCCATATAACCTCATTTAACCTTAATTATTAAAGGCTCTGTCTCCAAATTCAGTCACATTGGGGGTTGAGGTTTCAACATATGAATTTGGGGAGGAGAGGAGGGCCCAAACATTCAGCCCGTAACAGTATTTTTAAAAAATAGGATAGGATATATAACATACCTGTGAGATATCACATAATTCCATTTAAAACATTTTCTGCAAGTGTTTTATTCCAGAGACCTTATTTTTTCATTTTTGTCCCAAAATTTTATTTTGAAAATTTCAAAATAGAGAAATAAGAGAATACTGTGAACATCTAACATTTTGCTGCATTTGCCTTTTCTTTCTCTCTGTCTTATGTGCATGCTGTCTCTCTCCACATATGAGTATGTGAACATGTACAGTGCATGTATATAAACACACGTGTAGATAGATACATATCTTTATGTAGATACATATCTAAACTTTTTGCCACAATGTTTGTGAACAATTTGCAGACACAAAATTATTCTGAACAGAAGTTGATTGCTGGATAATCGACTAAGATTTTAAGATCTTAGAGTTGAGAGGAGCCTAAAGTTTGTTTAATTCTAACTCTTCCAGAGAAGGGCTCTTTTCCACAAAGTCCCTAATCACCAGTCTCCTCTTTGTTACTTCCAAAGATGAAGAGTTAGTTTTTCCGCCCAACAGCCTATTGCATTACACGTGAGAAAGCAAGAAAACTCTATTTGTAAAGGTCGCTTTCTTATATTTAGCCACAAATGTACTAGTTAGGAAGTGGAGTAGGATTAAGAAGTAGAGCAGACTTTGCAAAACTATTTGGCAGTATCTACTGAACATATGCAGACAGAGTAACCCAGCAATTCCAATCCCAGGAATATATATGTGTATATTTATGTAACAAAGACATGTACAAGAAGGTATCTTAACAGCGTGATTCAAAATTCCCCAAACTGGAAGCAACCCAAATGTTCATCAACAATAGAAAAATATTTTAAAGAGAGGATTCTGGGAAGATGGTGGAGTAGGAAGCACCAGGGATCGGTGTCCCCACATAAACAACAATTTGCACCGGCAGAATCTATCTGGTGTAACTGTTTTGGAACTCTGGCGTCTATTGACGGCTTGCAACTTCTAGGGGAAAGCTTGGACAGTAATGTGCAGTGCATTTTGATCAACTTCAGCTCTTAGCACAGTACAGGTTAACTATCCCTTATTTGAAATGCTTGAGACCCCAATGTTTTAGATTTTGAATTTTTTCAAATTTTGGAATATTTGCAAAATACCTAACAGTTGAGTATCCCTAATCCAAAAATCCCAAATCCAAAATCCTCCAGTGAGCATTTCCTTTGAGCATCACGTTGATGCTCAAAATGTTTCAGGTTTTGGAGCATTTTAGATTTCAGATTTGGGGGTTAGAGAGGCTCACTGTAGCAGCTACCCAACCTCTGCCCCATGGCAGAGAGCTGTGCACATGTTCCTGGAACAGCCTACACACAGCTTGTGGGAGCCAGGGTGGGTAAAAAGGACCTTATCCTCCAAATATGGAGGACCAGTGTTCTGAATCCCTCACTGATTGCGGCTTCTCATCACAGAGGTGCAAAGAAGCAGTGGCCATTGTTGCTGCATTTGCCACCATTGCTGCAAGCCCCCCTACCCGGCTCTGGATGAAGTGATTTCCAGGGGATTTAAAGGACCAGTGCCCTTTTATTTACCCACCTCTTCATCCTTCTCGCTTCCCTTTTGGGATTCAGTTGTTCAAGACTAGGATATTCAAAAGCAACTACATATACAGGGAAAATTAGAAAGTGACCATGCATGCCCAGCCAAAGGCACAAGCTCAGAAAAGACCTGAGAAGACCTAAAGTTTGCACTCTAGGCTGATCTTCTTACAGAGACAGCTTACAACAATCAAAAAAAATAAAAACAATTTTTTAATGAAAGAGCAAACCCTGGAAAGGAAGAGAATCTGATTTTCCAGAGTTACCACATTACTAGATTCAAATGTCCCATTTTCAACAAAAATCACAAGGCATACAAAGAAATAGGAAAGTGTGGCCCATTCAAAGGAAAAAAAAAATCAATAGAAACTGTCCCTGAAAAAGACTTCATGGCTAACCTAGTAGAAAAAGACTTTAAAACAACTATTAAAGATGCTGAGAGACCGACAGGAATATGTGGGGAAAGTCAAGAAAAAATTTATGATCGAAGTGGAAATAACGATAAAGAGATAGAAAACCTAAAAAAGAAAATAAAAAGGAATTGTGGAGCCAAAAAGTATAATAACTGAAATGAAAATTTTACTGGAGGGTTTCAAAGATAAATGTAGCAGGCAGAAGAAAGAATCAGTGAACTTGAAGTTAGGACAATGGAAGTTACCAAGTGTGAGGAACCGAAAGGAAAAAGATTGAAGAAAAGTGAACAGAGGCTAAGGCACTTGTAGGGTACTGTCGAGAGGACCAACATAGGCATTTCAGAAGGAAAAGAAAGAGAGAAAGGGGCAGAGAGAATATTTTAAGAAATATTCTAAGTTCTGGCTGAAAACTTTCCAAATTTGATGAAAAACTTAGATAAAAATGTCTATGTTTATATAACTTTAAACTTAGATAAAAAGTTCTGTTTATATAAATTATGGAATTTATATATAAATTATATAAACATCTAAGAAGCTCAGCAAACTCCAAGTAAGAGTAACTGAAAGAGACCCACACTGAGAAACATTATAATCAAACTTTTAAAAGAAAATCTTGAAAGCAGCAAGAAAGAAGCAACTTGTCACATAAAAGGGAGCTTTCAACTAGATCATCAGTAGGTTTCTCACTAGAAACTTTGGAGGCAAGAAGGCAGTGGAAAGCACTAAAAGAAAAAAAAAACCTGCCAACGAAGAATCCTATATCTGACAAAGCTATCTTTCAAAAGTGAGGGGAAAATTAAGACATTCCCAGATAAATAAAGTTGAGGGAGTTCATTAGCACTATCCAGTTTTGCAAAACAGACTGGCCAAAACTCCATCTGTCACCTAAGTAGACAAATCCCACTCCCACTAGAAGATCATAGGGGCATTTTGGATCTCTGGTGTCAGTGCTTGGACCCCAAGCAGATCTCACAAAAGCCTGGGTTTTCCCCTTTGCCAATACACCTTGACAAATGGCCACAGGTCCCTTTGTGGGAAGATTGGGGAATCGTTTTCCAAATATAATCGCTGTGGCATTTGTAAGGCCCTTCTTCAAAGAGACATAGGCTGGGCACAGTGGGCTCATGCCTATAATCCTAGCACTCCGGGAGGCTGAGGCAGGAATATTACCTTGAGGTCAAGATTTGAAGACCAGCCTGAGCAAGAGTGAGACCCCATCTCTACCAAAATAGAAAAAATGTGCATGCCTATAATCCCAGCTACTCAGGAGGCTGAGGCAGGAGGATCACTTGAGCCCAGGAGTTTGAGGTTGCAGTGAGCTATGATGACACCATTGCAAGAGTGACAGAGTGACTCTGTCTCAAAATAAAAAAAAAAAAAAAGAGACCTGTCTTCCCCATCAATCAAGAACTGTGGGTCTGTGAACGGATGTAAATCTAGAAACTGGGTGAGGGACACTGACTTCTCCCATTTAGTGGCTGATGTCAGCCTTCTATTCATCAGGGTAAAATATACAAGTCAAGCAAGTCGTCTGTCCATCTCTCTTGCTTCTGTGAATGCTGTGACCATTAGCCATAGCCACAAATCCCTCCAAATCAAGGCACGGTGATTGTCTGCCCAGCCTTACTTTATTGCCACTGATGGTTAAGTGATGCCGCCTCTGCTATGCCCAAATCCCATTATCCCATTTATGTTAGAACCTCAGTTCCATGGCAGTCTCTTCCACCATCAACTCTGGCCTGCAGTGAACAGCCATCATTGAACTTCTCTTCATAGTCCTCCTCTCACCAGTGTGTTCCTTACTGCGTCGGTGACAAAAGTGTTCTCTAATCTCTCCCTGGGAGCATTGGCGGGTGGTGGGTTCTCAGGTCTTACACAGAACATCTCTTCCAACACTCAGTTCCCTGAGCACTTTAACTGCTTCCTCAATGCTCTGCCAAGAAAGTTCCAGCATCTCAGCTGATTTGCCCTAAGCCATCTCTGTGTCCATGCTTCAAGGAGCTATTTCCACTGACTGCTGGTACTGCCTCAAGGTCTCTCTTCAGAATGTTGAATCCTGAGTCTCAGATGAGTATTCCCATGGCAGTAATTTCTTCTCCGTCAGGTTTTATGCTCTATAAAAAGGGATGAGGTGCTGGGAACGTTCTGTTTCTAGATATGGGTGCTGTCAGTAAGCTGTACACCTGGTGTTCAGCACTTACCTGTTTGCATGTTATGCTGTATTAAAAGTTTATTTTTTAAAAATCAGCCTGAGAAAAGAGGAGCAGGAAAAAGAAAAGAAAAGAAATGTGTAGTGTAGGGTTATGGCAAGAGGGCGTAGAGTATGTCACCCACTAAAGAAAGATTCCCAAAATAAAACAAGAAGGGCTCGTGGACGTATAGACTAGGTAATGAATATCAAGATGATGATGTTAAATTTCTGGAACTTCACGAGTTTCTGAGTAAGGATTAGTGAAACAGGTGTGGGATTTATTGTCAAACATACTGAGTTTGGACCCTGTGACAAATGCCTGGATTCACATCCTCGCACTGCCACTTACTATTAGCGTAGCTTAGGCAAGATGTCGAGACTTGACTTTTTGGGAAAATGGAGATGTTAATGGTACCTACTTCATGGGGTTGTTGTGAGGATTAAATCAGCTAATATAGATTTGAGTACTTAGAACTGAGCGTGGCACAACAAAAGAAGTCCGTAAACGTTATCTCTTTTGTTATTGTCAGTACTACTGTTACTGCTACCTCCACCACCACTGCTAAGTTCTTCTTTCCGGCTGCTTCTTGGGCAGGCTGCTAACCTGGCTTCTGTGCTCAGGTTTTTGATCTGAAGAATGAGGATTATGTCATACCACTTACGAAGTTATGAGGAAAGCACCTTAAGCAGTGCCTAATCCCATTACTAGTACTAACTTTGCTCTGCTTTATTTCCTCTGCTTCCCCATAGATATTAGATCTTTTGTTCTATGTTTGGGAAGGTAAAGCTTGTAGCTAGAAAGGCAAGACTTGAGGAAACTACTTTCTACTCAGTAGCAAGTGCTGGGAAAAGAAGGTGGTAGAAACGTAGGAAAAAAAACTGAATTCCTGGCATCTGGGGAAGAAAAGTGGGTCTGGAACACATGTGGCTCAAGTTCCCACAGGGTCTCCGGAGCTGTCACCTCGTGGCATCCCTCTGTTTCATCAAGACCACTGTACAGTCTCTACTGCCACATCACCACCTTTAAATATTTTTAAAGAGCTCTACTCATTCAGGAAGTAAGCATAGGGTGGCACACTGCGCTCGGCGCTGTGCAGGGGACAGAGCAGTACATCAGACCCGGTTCTGCCTGCACGGAGCCCGTGGTCGAGCAGCGTGGGCAGTCGCGTGTTGGGTAACCCCACGAAGTGGCAGGGCACGCAGAGGCCTGCGCGTCGGTCAGTGGCGGTGTGGTAACAGTCCCCGCTCTGTGGGTGCCGGCGAGGGGCATGGGGTCGGGAAGAGGGATTCTTTCCACAGAGGGAAGCCTTCAGAGACAGAGCGAGTCACCATTTGCAGAGTGCCTACTGTGTGTCAGACAAGGTGCTAGGTGTGTTAAATACATAATTTCATTTAACCTTTTACTGTTATTTTATCAAAAAAGAAATGATCTCAGAGACGTTAACTGATTTGCTCAGGTCACAAAGCTAGTAAGTGAAAAAGCAGTTGTTTGCAGCCAGGTGTGACTCTAAAGCTCATTTCCTCCTTCTGTGCCCTGTGTCTCCTCTCTGGAGTGAAGGACGACAGAGGGCAGAGATCCCAGTTACCCATCCCGAAAGGCCGCACCCTAGGATGGGTGGGACTTTGCCAGCTGAAGAAAGACAGTGGCGTTCTCGAGAGGCTAAGTGGCAGGTGCAAGGTCCTGGAGGCCTCGGAACTGCCGGTAGGACGTGTGGGATTGGATCGTGGGGAACCGCAGACGCTGAGGCTGAGAAGGAAGGCGAGGGTCAGCTTTACGGAAGCCAGTGAAGAATTTGAAGAGGGGAACGTGGTGGTAGATTTCAGGTGTGTGACGATGACTCTGGTGTGTGCACGAAGGGGAAGGAGGGAAGGAGAAGGAAGAGGGGCAGCGGAGGCCGTGGCATCAGTTAGGAGACCGTTGCCGTGTGCTCTTGGACAGTCACTCCTGGGACCTGGTAGTAGCCTTCATTCCGCATCAAGGATTTCAGGAGGTTTTAGCTTTTTCTACAGATGTTTTCTTTGTTCTTCAGACAGTCTGGGTTTCCCTCCTTAGAACAAATATTTTCCTTGTTGGTTGCTCCAGATTAGAAACTGAGGTTTCTTCTTGTTTTCTTCCATTTTCAAACTCTGCATTCTTGTAAGTATAGTTTTGATTCTTCTTAGGCACAATTTTCTTTTTCAGAAAGTCCAAATTTGCCCAAAGCCTCCTCCTAGTCTCTGGTAACTTTAGAGGTGTCAGGTTTTTCCTTTTTCTTTGTCTTGGTCTCATTCCTACATTCTCCATCCTTCTCACTCAGGTTTTGCTTACCGTCACCTTGTCGGGTCTCCTGGTTGTCCTTTGTATGTTTGTTTTTTTAGCCTGTCTAGGAATTTCCATCTTTTCTGGGAGCCAGTGTGTAAGAGCTACCTTAACTGTCTTGCCATCGCAAGAGATAGCCTGCTTGTCAGACATGTAGCCAGCAAAGAAAGATGGCATACTGCTTCTAGAACACTGGAGTGTCTCAGTGGCTTCCATATCTCCTAATTAGGGCTGGGACTGAAATAGAGACTCCCTCTCTGTGTCCGTTCCTAACAAACCGCCATGGCGAACATGCTTCCCCCCTCAGCCCAGGCTCCTGCTGGCACCCACCCTCTCACCTTCTTGCTCTGGTGGGCGAAGCTGCCCTTTGGCTCTCTCTGGTCTATGCAGAGGCAAAGCCAGCCCACCACCGCTGATAACCAGCCTGCCGTCTCTGCCAGTCTGAAAATCACTCACTCGGGAATTTTAAGGGATCACTTTTCTAAAATCCAGTCTCTGCTACAAAGACAAACCCCGGCTTGTTTGTTTTTCTGTTGACGTTTTGAAGGGGAAAAATCTTAAACATAAATTTTAAAACATAGGGCTACGATGAAAATAGGTGGCTTCTCCTATAGTATGAATTACAATACAATTCATTATATATAATCAATAGTGAGAAAAAGTAAAATAAATACAGGGGTAATTATGAACAAAATAGAAAGGCCTGTACAAAAAATTTTAAAAGTCCTTAGCCATAGTTACATGTCTGGGGGAAAGAGTGTGTGAAAATGAATAGAAAAAATTGTTCTTCTGAGTCTCAATTTTCTGTTTACCCTCTTTTCTGAAACAGTTGATTGTCCCTTTTTTGTTCTTATTGCTCTGAACAGTTACAAAAATGATTTTAAATCTTGGTATCATAAGCCATGCCACTTTATTTACAACCCTTTGAAATATGTTGGTTGCTCCAATGATAGAAATCATGTGATCTTTTAAACGCAATAATACTAGTTGTTGTAGTTGGTCGATTGTGCTGATTGATTTAGTGATAGGCTTACTAGGGTGGCTTTGACAGTGATGTTGGCAGTCATTCCATTTTGCTGCTTTTTCCCCGTGATAGTACACGATGTTGTCAGGGCAGGTTCCCTTCCAATCTCATGACAGAAGTTTGACATGTACCAGTGCAGAGGAAATCATGAAGAAAATTAAAAAGGGAGATTTCTCCTTTGAAGGAGAAGCCTGGAAGAATGTATCCCAAGAGGCTAAAGATTTGATCCAAGGTAAGAATCTAATGAAATTTTACATTTTATGTGATGTGCAGTGGGTGAAGCGGAATCATGCTCATTACACATGTATCTGTGTGTTAATTCCTCAGGAATCCATATGCATTCTAAACGATGTCCAAGCTATTCTCTCCAGCCTGCTCTTCTTCTTGTGGGAACACTCACTTAGTAATCCTATCCACGTGGCCCAGCATGAGCTAGCAGTTGGCTCCCACTGGCATCTCAAACACATCTAAAACAAACCCATACTTTTTACTGTCCTTTTCCCCAAACATGCTCCTCCACCTCTCTCCCCTCTTTTGGGCAATGGCACTGCCAAGAAGCCAGATCACCAGAGCAGAAACCTGGGTGCCACCTGGACACCTGCACCTGCCTTGCTGTGCGCAGCCGGTGTCGGAGTCCTGCAGGGCCAGCAGCCCTCCTCGCTGTCCCCTTCTCCCATTCACATGCCCTCGTCTTCATTCTTGTCATCTTTTCTCTCCTAAAATCCTGCAACATCCTTTCACCCTGTCTCCCTTCCTCTGACTTACCTATCATCTATCAATAGAGTGACCTTTCCAGTATCCAGATGTGCGCATGGCTCTTCTCTGTTAAAAATCCTTTGGAGAATCTCTGTTAGCTTCAGATCAGACTCCTTAGCCTCGCATTCAGCATTCAAAGCCCTTCGTCACCTGGCGCCCCCTGCCTCTGCTTCCCCGTCACCCTAGCTCTGCTGTTGCAGAATGTTTGAATTCCTCAAATGTGCCAAGCTTTCCGATTCCTCCGTGTCTTTACACATTCCCTTCTTAATCCCAGGAGCACCCCTCTTCATCTAGCCAACTTCTCCTCATCCTCCGGAACTCATCTCCTAGAAGCCTTCCAGGGTGCCGCGCTCCCTAGGCTGAGCCCTTCCCCCGGGCCTGCTGACACACTGTGCTTGTGTATTTTGCTATCGCACTTGTCCCTGATGCTACAATAACTGGGTTTTTGTCTGTACATCCCCCAGTAGCTCCTCTTTGAGTCTCCGTCTCCACATCTCTAGTGCCACCACACTCTCTGCCTTGAAGAACATGGCCAGTAAATGTCTGGGCATGAGTGAAGTAGACCCGCGTGCTCTTTGTTCATTCGGAGCTTACCAAGTCAGCAGTGGGAGGCTTTGTTTTCGGTGGTTATTTTCTCCTGATTGAAAAGCCAATTAGCCTACAACCTCCTAGAAATAGGCTGTTGTGACTCTATCATTAGAATCTAGTATTCACTAGAGGTTTTAAATATATATGGAAATGTAACTATCTTTGTAGGAGGTTGAAGCCTTATATAAACCCTCGTGTCATGTGAACATAATTCAGATTTATGTCTGAAGTTGTTTTTAAACCATGTTTAAAATACAAATCGTAAAATAAAAAATATTTATTCCCATAGGACTTCTCACAGTTGATCCAAATAAAAGGCTTAAAATGTCTGGCTTGAGGTACAATGAGTGGCTTCAGGATGGCAGTCAGCTGTCCTCAAATCCTCTGATGACGCCAGACATTCTGGGATCCGCAGGAGCTGCCGTGCACACCTGTGTGAAAGCGACCTTCCATGTGAGGCCCTGTGCTCTGCACTGTCAGATGCTTTGAACAGGAATCCTAATCATGTTCTTACGCTGTAGCCTCAGAGACATAGTCTTAGTTTACATTTAAAACAATATGTCTTTGTAATTTTAGTATGTTTTTGTAAATTGCTTCATGATATAAACACTTTATAAAGAGAAAGTACTTGGAGAACTTGTGCTAACCCACAAAATACTTATTTAATGTTTAGAAAGAGTTTGTGAGATGAGATGTTAGTCCGATATTTGAACAGTTGAAAATTTCAAGTAATGAAAGCAATATGCATAATAGAACTTTTTTTCTCTCAAATAAACTAAATCATTTTCTTTAAAAACTGTAAGTAAACACTAGGAATGAAGGCATATGTGGGGGTAAGCCCATTCATTCCACAAACATTTAGTATATAACACGTTCTAGAGACTGAGGGACTGTTCTAGAGACTGAGGGATGGGACTCAAGTTCATTGATGTTAAGTATAGATTATGCATTTGAAAGGCTGAGACTACATGGCAATAACTGTGGATCATGCACATTTGTGCCAAGCAGATGCAAATACATAAATGTTATTAGCATATGGTATAGGATAAGATGAATTAGAGAGAAATAAAATTACCTGGGAATTTGAGAAAGGAGGATAGTGCTGCTTCAGCCACAGAATGGATTAAAAAATTAATAAGCTAGGAAATGTTGAGGTGGTGGATTAATTGCAAGAGTTTGTGCCTGATGATCCACATCATCTCAGCAACATATGATGCATGGTTGTCAGGAGGAACTACAGCACTGCCCAAGCCTGAGGCTAAGGAAAATAAAGACCGGCTGCAATGAGGAGGTGGCCAGAGCTCGAAAGGGCCGAGCTTCTCTGTGTGTGTTAAGTGTCCAAGACACAACCAAATGACATTGAATTGGAAGTGGAGAGCAAGTACCCATAACGGATCAAGTCTGCTCGGTGTTGGGACTTTTAAGTCTTAGACACAGAACCAGTGAAAGTAATGGGGCAGAGGGGTTGATGCAGATTACTAATATTCTTCAAGAATTTCCAGTCAGTCTGTGGTTTCTTATTGGGATGTAGCGCTAACTTCTTCAAAAGGTTTATGAAAATTATGACTCCAGGACAGGCTAGCTGGTTTTAATTTAAACAAAGCCCTCAGAAGTCTTTTCCCATGAACTTCACTACCCTGCCAGGAGGTTTGGATATAAAGGCTTTAAGGCTGGGTGTGGTGGCTCACGCCTATAATCCTAGCACTCTGGGAGGCCAAGGTGGGAGGATAGCTTGAGGTCAGGAGTTTGAGACCAGCCTGAGCAAGAGTGAGACCCCGTCTCTACTAAAAATAGAAAAATTAGCCAGGCATGGTGGTGTACGCCTGTAGTCCCAGCTACTCAGTAGGCTGAGGCAGGATGATTGCTTGAGCCCAGGATTTTGAGGTTGCTGTGAGCTAGGCTGACACCACCGCACACTAGCCTAAGTCAAAAAAAAAAAAAAAAAAAAGTCTTTAAGATCTTTCCCCAAACAACTTGGAGCTGCTGTTGCCAATGGAAAGTTATCTTCTGCTATTAAGACATAACTGCTAAGAAAACTTCACTACTTCTACCTTTACAGGGGCTCCCTTTCTTTTCTCCCCTAGGCCTTTAACAAATACAAGAGAGAGGGGTTTTGCCTTCAGAATGTCGATAAGGCCCCTTTGGCCAAGAGAAGGAAAATGAAAAAGACCAGCACCAGCACAGAGACGCGCAGCAGCTCGAGTGAGAGCTCGCACTCTTCTTCCTCCCATTCTCACGGTAAAGCCACGCCCACCAAGGCCCTGCAGCCCAGCAACCCTGCCGACAGCAGTAACCCAGAGACCCTCTTCCAGTTCGCGGACTGAGTAATACAGGAACGGTAGGAATGTAGTCAGTGGTCCGTTGCACCTTCGCTTCCCTCAGCATATGCCTGAGGCAATGTTTTGTGCTTTTGAAAATGTGTCCCCTCGGTCTTGTCGGAATCTGCCTCTTACTGAATTCTTTTCAGGAAAACCTGTTTGGTTATCCTTGTCCAAAAACACTGGACAGAGAATGTTACTGTGAATAGAGCACATGTTATCCTTTTTAGTGACCTAGCATGATGCCAACAGGACTATTCTTAAAAGAACAAAGATTTCTGTAAATTTAATTAGAGTTAGAGTTGAGCCGCTTACAGAAGAAATCACAGGTTTTTCAGATGTCTGCCACCAAGAGTTGAGTCGTACTATGATGATACCGTTTGTTTTGCCTTGTGGACAATGTAGGGTTTTTAGAGATTCACATCCTTCGAACAATGATTTATCAGAGAAAAAGGTCTGTTTTCAGAAAAGATTCTGTAATGAATTTTATGTGTGGCATATACTTATTTCTTGAGAGAAGATTTTAACTTATTTTTATTTTATGGTTACATATGATGATAACCTGCTATAATTAATCTTTTTCTAAAAAGTAAAAAGAGAAGATAAAAGAACTTAAGGTCCCATACTCTGTATTTGGGATCCATCTGAGTTGCATGCTAAGCTACGTATGTTTTTAATTTTGCACTGCTCTTTCCTGGCAATTTGCTTTAATGTTAATTGCAAAATATTAAGGTACATGTCTCTCTGTTTTAAGTAATACAGCACTTTATAAAAGAGTATGAATATTGCAAACTGTTTTATAAAGTGTACTATTTAAAGCATATGTACTGTATTTTTGCCATTTTTTTCTTTATCTACTTTAAATTTGTCCTCACATTCCTCTTCTGCTTTGTACGAACAAGTAGAATGGGACGTGTTGCATAATATAGTCAGCTACTTATGCACCGATGTGAGGAAAACCTAAAGGGAAATTATACTAAACACTGTGCTTCATATTTGTACACTGTGTTGTGCTGCAGTGAGGCATTGCCTCCTGTAGTCATTTATTATGTACATAATATTTTAGAAACGTACCTATGACTTGTTTGGAAATTTTTCTGTTAAATTTTAAATCCAGAAAGCATATTTTATAAACTTATGCAGAGCACTTTTATTGCTCAAAAGTTCTGAGTTCATACAGAAAACAAGTGCTATGTGATGAAGACATTTTATTGAAAGATTGCTGCATTTTAAAATATAATTCATTCCCTATGCAAAAAAATTAAGTGATAGGATTTGTATGTTATATTTTCTTTTTAAAGCCATCACATGGAATGTCAGGACTGAGGAAAGTGATTTTTGCTGTGTTTACAGGTAATGCTTAAAAAGTTAATGCCCAACATGTTTATTTTATATTTTTTGTTCATAATAACCTCTTGAGCATTAGTTTGGAATTTGGACATGATATTTATTTATTCTTGAGGTGATAGCAGCATTAATTTCAACCAGTTATGAATACTAAAAATATTGCACTCTATGTGATAGTAGTATATTTATTACTAAATCAATGTATATATTAATAGCACAGGCAAAAAAAATGGCAAATATTAAAATATTTTCAAAATATTTTCCTGTTCACATTTTTGTCTACAGTGGTTATTGGGAATAACGTTTTGTACTTTTCCCTGGCCCACATGGCGCCGTGGTTCTCACTGAGTCAATGACAATTTCGTGCCCCAGCTTTCAGTCATTGCTGGTAATGACGGGGAATTCTGTGGGAATTATCACCAAATTCTTGCTAACTCCCAAAATGGGATTCCATCAGGCACACATTTGTAATAATCAAGATAATGTCCATTTATGTTTACATTGGATATATTTGGAATGAATTTGGAAATTTGTAAGTTAAGTCCTTTTTAAAACTGTGCGTCCTGATACAAAATACTAGTTGTAAAGTACAGAAAAGGGACTGTGCCGCTATAGAAAATAATCCAGAACGTGGTCAAACAGTGAGCCCTAACGATTGCGATGTGATTGAGTCATCGTGAATGCTGGAAATGAGTAGATTTCATCGTCATTGATTTCCCTTGCCGCTTCTTCTAGAGGACTTGACAGACAATGACATGGGAAAAAGGCGATCTGCGTTAAGAGAAGGAAAGATAAGGCTCTCCATTGACCGATGAGCCTGCCCAAATGATCTAGAATGGGCTTTTGAAAAGACCTTAACAAACACTCACTGTCGCACCCTTGTCAGACATCTTCATCCTCATCCTAGTTACAAATACCAAAAAGACAGCCCTCGATGCTAGGTTTTCAGCAGTTAAGTTGCACGCAGGTTCTCTGTTATAGTATACAGTGAATTGCACTTTAAAATTTACAAAGCTTTCATTTGGTCACATCAAAAATAAACAATAAAAAATACTTCGTATAAAAATGTTAAATGAAAAGGCTCTTTTTTTGGTATTAGGAGTACAATAAAAGTAGATCTAAGAAAAACAAATGTATACATTAAATTGTTTTTGTGACATTAATCTTGGGGATAGAGCCTAAATCACCCCTTCCCTTCCTCGCTTATTGATTGTATTGTATGTAATTTTCACATCAACGTAATCTTGATTCATGTATTTGTAACTATATATGACTAATTGAAGGCAAGAATAAGAAAAGGAAGACAATAGATGGAAAAAATGAAGAGAAGTCAGTTTCTTCTAATTACTATGCCAGATCCTGTGGCTGAATGAGTTAAATTAGCTATTTGAAAATCATTAATTCTTCCAAACCTCTATAAAATAAGAAACCATTGAAATACTAGAATAGCAAATCAGTCTCCTGAATTAATTTCAACTTGCTTGTCTGTCTTGGAGTCAGAGATTCATTTCATTCCATGAAAAAATGCCTTTTAATTTTTGTTTTTAGATTACTGATTTCTTAAGTATGTAAATGGATACATTTTAAATATAAGGTAAGTTATTTTAAAGAAGCCTACTAGGATAGCAATGACTTTTTTTTCATAAGGAAATCCCTTTTGTATCTCACTTCATTTTTTATGTTCTCAAATACAGTATTTTAGAAAGGCATACAATTTATTGTCTACTTACCTTGCCCCCATCGCAAATACCTGTTGTTGTCATACTTATTAAGAACAAGACACCTCACAATGGTGAAAATTTCTAAATTATTGGGTCTATTTGTGCCTTAGGCCACCTGAGTACTTGGGTGTTCTCCCAATGACCAATAATAATAGCACCATTTGGGTGTTTGTGTGATAACACTTCTAATATTCCTTAAGATCTAAGTAAATAAGTTAAATTCTGATATGCCACTTACATTATGTCAGAGTAATTGCCTTGTAGATGAATTATTATAACATAGTGAAATATCTTAAAATTATGTATGTTTTAGCGTCTCAAATATCTGACGCTATAATACTCCAATTTCTGGTCTTTAATTAGTTATATCCCCACATGAGTGACCGTCCTCACTTGATACTTTTATCTGGCACTAAAATGAATGTTGCAGGCTCTACTGAAATTTGCAATTAAATTTAAAATTTAAATTTAAATGAGACTATGTAAAACTCAAGAATGGCTAAAAAACATAAGGTTAACAGAAAAAGTAGGAATTAAATAAATAATTTTAAGTATAATCTACACAAAGAAAACAGCTGCTACAGCCAACATAAAGGTTTTATTCACTGTCTCGTTAAGTAACTTCACTCCAAATTGTGACATTCTCTACAGAGAACATTTTCCTTAGGAGTAGTTATTTAAATTTTGGTTTTATGGGAAGGAGGAGTGTATTTTCAAGAGAAAGCATCTTAAGAATATTTGATCAGTCTCACTTAGCGCTCATGTTCAGCATCGCTTACTTTCGAGCTTTCAAGATATTTCTTCTAAGCCCTTTTCTTTGTGGGCCCGGCTCCCCATGATGTGATTAAACAGTTGATTACTGTTCCAAATGCTTACTCTGCTCAAGGCTGTTGTCCATCTATTTCATGAATTTGTGAACTAAGCAAGTGCCAGTACTTTAATATTTTTTCTACCATTAGGCTGAAAAGGAATAAGAAACTAAAGTGGCTAGATACCTGTGTCCTGGCTTCTTCATCCCATTGCAAAATAGGAAATGTTTATTGCCAGTCATTTCCTTTCCATTATCATTTCTGACCACGTGGCAAAACACTAATGTTTTGTATTTGGAAGGAGACTTGTATTAAAAGACAAGATTATTAATAGTTTTCATTAGGCTTAGTTTTCCTGGTATATTTCTGCTGGGTTAAGTGGAAGGACATTTTGTAGTATTTTTCTACTTATAGTGTTGCTTGGGTTATCATATGGCATTGACTACTTCAGATAAGTAAAGTCGATATTTAATATAGCAGCTGTTCTTCAGAGCACAGGAAACTGGGATAATACTTAGTATTATGTTGTTTCCATTATTATTTTCCATTGCATAAGACTTTTAATTTGTATGGTTTTATAAAATTTGTCTCTTTACTAAAAAAAAATCCAGTTTCATTCTTGTTCCTACCCATATTAAAGTTTTTCCTTCTCATTTATGTTTTAAATTCTCTTATACTAAAAAAGAAAAAAAAGGAAACGAAGAACAAAAAAGAAATTTCATGACTTAGAAAAGGAAATTTGAGTTCTGTGAGTGGAATACTGTAGTTTTATTTTCTGGCATTTCTGCTTATAGATAGATTAGAAAATCATTGTTTCTCTTGTTTGCTTTGTTTTAGAATTCAGTAAGGTTGAGAGGAATTTGACATTTTTGATGAATAAGAAGGGAATTATAAGGGTGCTATATCACATAAAAAGTTAATTCTTTAGTACTAAAGTTTTGGAAAATATCCCTAAAAACTTTATAGGCATGAATTTTTAAAAAGAAGAAGAAACCACACATACACATAGAGGAATTTTTAAAAGACTATCATTTTAATGGATAACCAGTATACTGTCAAAAATAGTATATATCCTTAGGTGTGAAATTGCAAACTTGTTAAAAATAATCTAAACTTCAATAATCTATGTAACTGTCCTTCCACAGCTTTACATAAAGATAAGAATTTATCTTACTGGAAGGTAAATGGAAGATTAAAAGTATAGTCAACCGTCAGCTCAAATGAGCTGCCATCTGAGTTGGCTTCCTTAACCACATCAGTTGACTCCATACTCAGTACACGTACTTTTTCTTGCATCATTTTCTCTGATTTTTCCATTGTATGTCCACACTCGTTAATGTATCCCTACGCTGATATTTTACCCACTGCTTCTTAATGTATCCATACTCAACTAACATTTACAGATTGTAATTAAGATCAGAGAAATAAAGAATTGATTGGGACAGGGAAGAGAAAAGTTTGGGATGATAATTACTAGGAATAAGGACATAATCATGCTGTGTGAGAAAGTGAGTAGCCTTACAACTCTGAGATACAAATGTCTGCTATGAACACAGAGAAAGCTACCTTACAAAAATGCTATTTCAATGGCCATATAGACAAATCTCTTTAAAAAAACATCTTGTCTACCGTGTGGGTAGAGGAACTTACTTAACATGTCTATATAGGCTTTGTAGAGTGATTGTTTCCTTCTAGGAGGCCCATGTGGTAACTTTGTCCTCTCTGTTTCCCCACTCCTTCCCCAGCTTTTCCTGCTGCCCACTGCCCAGACCACTGACATTCTGTGGCCAAGGAAACCAGTCCAATCGGAGCACTAAGACTACAGATAGGTAGTGATCAGATTGTTTAAAGTTTTATTCCAAGGTGACAGGTACAGTGCACAGATCTTAAGTATACAGCTCTATGAATTTTTACATATGTATGCACCCACGTAGCCATCACCCAGATTAAAATGGGGCTCCCAGTCAGTACTCAGACATAACCGCTGTTCTGATTTCTGTCACTGTTCTTCACCTTCCTGTAAATGGAATTATTCAGTCTTTTGTGTCCAGTTTAATTTGATCAGCATTATGTCTGTGAGATTTATCTATGTTGTTACATGTAGCAATAACAATAGTCTGCTCTTTCTCATTGCTGTGTAGTATTTCATCAGATAAGTACCTCACAGTTTATTTATCCATTCTACTGTTGATGGACATTTGGTTTGTTTATAATTTGTAGCTTTTGTGTTTAAAGCTGCCATAAGCATTCTTGTAGTGGACATATCTTTTAGTGGACATATACACTCATTTCTTTTGTATACATACATAAGAGTGAAACTACTGAGTCATAGGATGAAAGTATATTTAGCTGTAGAAGATATTGCCAAATAGTCTTCAACAGTGGTTGTGCCAATTTACACACCCACCAGCAGTGTATGCACATTACCATTGTTCCTCATCCTCATCAAACTTAGTATCACCAGCCTTAGGTTAGCCATTCTGATAAGTGTGTATTTGACTATGATTTAAGCCATTTTGGTGATTGTATATTTCATTGTAGTTGTGATGTGCATTTCCCTGATAAGTAATGATGTGTGGAACACCTTTTTATATTTTTATTAGCCATTTGGATATCCTCACTTGTTAAGTGCCTGTTCAGTTCATGTGTTCATATTTATTGAATTGTCCTATCTTTTTTCTTATTGATTTGCAAGGGTCCTCTGTATTTTATGGATATGAGGTTTTTGTCTGATAAATTATTATAAATTTCTTCTTTTTAGTTTGCCTTTCCACTTTCCAGATGGTTTCCTCTGATAACCAAAAATTTTACTTAATGGCTAATAATTTTTGTGTCCCATTTAATAAATGTTTACCCCAAGATTATGAAAATATTCTTATATTCTAAAAGCTTTACTTTACCATTTATATTAGGCCTACAATCCATCTAGTGCTGATATTTTTATACGATGTTAGATAGTAGCCAAAGTTCATTTACTTCCATATGAGTATTCACTTGACCCAGCACGATGTATTGAAAAGCTTGGTGCATTGCAATTATAATTTTTATAAAGTCTTCATATCTGGTAGTGTAAGACCTCTAACTTTGATCTTCTAATAGTTCTAATAGTTCTGGCTTTTCTTAACCTTTTGCATTTCCATATACATTTTAGAATCACCTTGTCAATTTTCTCAGGGGAAAGGTTAGAGTTTAATTGGTATTGCATTGAATATAGATCAATTTCAGGAGAATTTTCATCTTCACAATTTTGAGTTTTCCAATCCGTGGACATAGTATATCCATCTATTTACTTAGGTCTTTAATTTGTTCTAGCAGTGTTTTATAGATTTATATGTAGAGGTTGGAGTTATAGCTAGGTTTTTGGTATTTTTATTTTATTAATTCTTTTTTATTAATTTGTAGAAATACAATTGATTTTTTTAATATTCCCCTTGCACCTAGCAACCTTGCTAAACTCACTTTTTAGTCTTAATAATTTATTCTTTTTTATTTCATTACGTATACAATTATATCTTTTGCAAATAATGGTGGTTTTATTTCTCCCTTTTTTTTTTTTTTTTCCTGAGACAGAGTCTCACTCTGTTGCCCTGGCTAGAGTGAGTGCCATGGCATTAGCCTAGCTCACAGCAACCTCAAAACTCCTGGGCTCAAGCAATCCTACTGCCTCAGCCTCCTGAGTAGCTCGGACTATAGACATGTGCCACCATGCCTGGCTAATTTTTTCTATATATTTTTAGTTGTCCAGATAATTTCTTTCTATTTTTTTTAGTAGAGACAGGGTCTTGCTCTCGCTCAGGCTGGTCTCGAACTCCTGAGCTCAAACAATCCGCCCGCCTCCGCCTTCCAGAGTGCTAGGATTACAGGCGTGAGCCACCATGCCCGGCCTCTTTCTCCCTTTTCAATTTTTATTTTTCTTGTTTTATTGATCTGACCATGACCTCCAGTAAAATGCTAAATAAAAGTAGTGACAATGAACTTCTTTGACTTGTTCTTGAACTCAGAATAAGAGTTCAATATTTTACCATTCAATATGTTTTCTATAAATTTTTATAGATATTAATTACCAGATTGTTTCTTTTTATTCCTAGTTTTTTGAGAGTTTTTATTAAATGCTTTTTCTGCCTCTATTGAGATCTTTTTCTTCTCCTTTGTTCTCTTACAATGATAAATTACAATGACTAAATAAATATAATAAATATGATTCTTTTCATATATCAGGGGATTCAGTTTGCTGATGTTTTGCCTAAGATCTTTGAGTCATAAGAAGACTAGATCTGTAATTTTCTTTTCTTTAATATCTTTGTCAAGTTTTGGTTTCAAGATTATTCTAGCTTCATAAAACAAGTTGTGGATGTATTCCCTCCTTTTTTAGACTCTGAAAGTGTTTGTACCTGGTATTATTCCTCCTTTAAATGTTCAAAATAATTCACCATTGAAGCCAACTGAATGAGAAGTTTTCCATGTGGGAAAGTTGCCATTAATGGAGTATTTAGTCCATTTACAGTTAATGTGATTTTGGATCACTGGTTTTACATTTACTGTCTTACAGTTTGTTTTCTCTTTGTCCTGTATTCCTCTTTGTTCCTGTATTTTTCCTTTTCTGTCTTCCTTTTAATAAACCACGTATTTTCTATTACCCATTTTTTCCTCCTATGTTAGTTTGCTGGAGATTTTTAAAAGTTTATTTAGTGATTACCTTAAAGATTACTGCATGCTTCTTTGACTTACCACAGTCTACCTTAAATTGGTACATTACCATTTCCCAAGAATGCAGGTGGCTCACACCTGTAATCCTAGCTCTCTGGGAGGCTGAGGTGGGTGGATTGTTTGAGCTAAGGAGTTTGAGACCAGCCTGAGCAAGAGCAAGACCCCGTCTCTACTAAAAATGGAAAGAAATTAATTGGACAACTAAAAATACATAGAAAAAATTAGCCGGGCATGATGGCGCATGCCTGTAGTCCCAGCTACTCGGGAGGCTGAGGCAGAAGGATCGCTTGAGCCCAGGACTTTGAGGTTGCTGTGAGCTAGGATGATGCCACGGCACTCTAGCCAGAGCAACACAGTGAGACTCTGTCTCAAAAAAAAAAAAAAAAAATCTGTTTACTCAGTTCTTCCTTTTGTGTTATTGTTGTCATGTATTTTACCTCTACATTCTACTTGTATATCTCTACATTCTCTATATATTTCAAACTTCGTAAGACATTGTTTTTATTTTTATTATTAGTATTACTACTATGTATTTTAAGGAGTCTACTTTCAGTTTTGTTTGACCACATATTTATGTTTTCTGGTGTTTTTCATTCCATCTTTCTTTTCCTTACTTCCGTCTGGGATTATTTTCCTTCTGTCTGAAGAATTCTCTTTGGTATTTATTTTAGTGCCAGATCTACTGTCAATAAATTCTCTTAGCTTTTATTTTTTGAAAACTTCTTTCTTTTGGCTTTATTTTTTGTGACAACTTTATTGAGAGAAAATTCACATATTGTATAATACACCTGTCTAATCATTAAATTCAGGTACAATTCAATGTTGCCTTTATTGTTGAAGCATACTTTTTCCTAGTATGAAATTCTGGATTCATCACTTTCAAGATTTCATTCCATTCCTTAAGTTCTGTGGAAAAATCAGCCATCAGTCTTACTTCTTTTGAAGGTAGTGTGTCTCTTTTCCTTTGGTCACTTGTAAGATTTTCTCTTTTAGAAATGTGACTATGATGTGTCTATGTGTGGGTTTCTTCATCTTTCCTAAGGATAGTAAACTTGTTGAATCTGTTGGTTGTTGTCCTTCCTCCTTGGAAATTCTTAACCAGTCATTCTTCAAATAATATTTCCAATGCATTCTCTCTCTTCTTTTTCCTAGGATTTTGCCAAATCTTTTTACCATGTTCCATATGCCTCTTATAGTCTGTCTTGTGTTCTACATCTTTATTTCTCCCTGTACTTTAATCTGTGTAATTTTTACTGACCTATCCTCTGATTCACTTATCCTCAGTTTTGCTGGGGCTAATGAATTTTAAATTTTCATTTTATATGTTGTATTTTCGGTTCTAAAATATCCATTAACTCTTTTTTTATAGAATCCAGGTCTCTGCTGAAATCCTCAGTCTTTTTCTCTATGTTCTTGAACATAATAATCAAAATAATTTTAAAACTCTTATCTGAAAAATCCAATGTCAGGGTTACTACCTATTGGTTGCTTCTATTGTCCGTGTTTTCTCTTGGTTGTCAGTCATTTGGTCCTGTTTTTTAGCATGCCTCATAAGTGGCTGAATGTCATTCATTGTGTATTAAAGATTGTAGGGGCCTCAAATGGTGTTATCTTCCTCTTTGATGGTTATGTTTTCTTCTGGCAGGCAGGTAAAGTAGGGGCGGATCATTGTAATCCTAGCCTCCCAGCTACTGCTTTTTGCTGGTTTCTTGAGGTCTCGTCTCACACACATGAGTTTAGGATTAGCAGACACCTCAAGGGGCTGTTGTAGCGGCACTTCAGGCTCACTTCTTTGAGCTTTTCTTCTCAAATCCTAGCCACTTTCATGCCTAAACTCCAACTTTTGTCTCTTCGACCAAGTGGGATTACTGTTTTCAGGAAGTTATTTATTTCCCTGTGCTGTGAATTTGCGGTGCCTTCAGAGAAGTCAGAATGAATGTGGAGCTCACCTCAGTGTCCTTCCCTGATGCCCGTAAAAGATGTTATATGTTTTGTTCAGCTTTCATAATTGCTTTCAGTAGGAGGGCTAGTCCAATCACAAGCTACTCTATTGTGGCCAAAAGCAAAAATCTGGTGGTAATCATTTTTAATCACCATTGGTGATTTCTCCACGGTGGCTTCTGGCAATGATAACTTGGTTGTCACAAGTTCATATGAGAAGCATACCAGGTTCATTCATTTGTTCCTTCATTCATTAAACAGGTTTTGAGCACCTACTTCAGGCCAGGTACTGTTCTAGACACCAGCAGTATAACAGTATTTAAGATAAGATCCAGGCCGGGCGCGGTAGCTCACGCCTGTAATCCTAGCTCTCTGGGAGGCCGAGACGGGTGGATCGCTCAAGGTCAGGAGTTCGAGACCAGTCTGAGCAAGAGTGAGACCCCCGTCTCTACTAAAAAATAGAAAGAAATGATCTGGACAACTAAAAAAATATATGTATATAAAAAAAAAATTAGCCGGGCATGGTGGCACATGCCTGTAGTCCCAGCTACTTGCGAGGCTGAGGCAGAAGGATTGCTTGAGCCCAGGAGTTTGAGGTTGCTGTGAGCTAGGCTGATGCCACGGCACTCTAGCCTGTGCAAAAAGAGTGAGACTCTGTCTCAAAAAAAAAAAAAAAATCTTAAGATGCACATTGTCCTATTTTTTGTTTTGTTTTATTATTTTTTATTTTATTTCACTATGTTGTCCAGGCTGGCCTAGAACTCCTGGGCTCAAGCAATCCTCCTGCTTCAGCCTCCCATGTAGCTGGGATTTACAGGCGTGCACCACCGTGCCTGGCTGGCAGTAAGTCTCATCTGGTCTTACACACAGCTTCTACTTTCCCATTCACACACTTTTTTAAGTTCCTACCAAGGTAGTCCCCCAATATCCATTCTCTTTATATGAAATTAATAACATGTACATATTGCTTTTTACGAATATATTCTCAGATTTACAAAACTTCAAAATTAGAAGAACATAAACTAGCCAGATGCTTCGTTTTGCAGATGAGAAAAACTGAGGCCCAGCCAAGTTAGATAATCTTTCCTATAGTCACAGGAACCAGGTCACCTGATTTCCAGTACATGGCTCTTTCTGAGATAATGTGACCATAAAGTAAACTTTTTCTTCATATATTTTATATTTTAGGTGGCCAAAGGTTTTTAATTTTCTTGTGGACATGCTAAAAAGGTATATTTGTTTGTTAAGACAGAACACTTTATGTTTCCTGTCTTCAAAAGCAATGTGTTTAGTCTGATTCAAAATAAACACAATAGGATCATGGTCCCTTAAAAGAAAAATCTTAAATCTAATACATGTGGCCAAGATTGAAATTGCATTACTGTTTTTAACTGATGTCCCCCACTATCAAAAAGCTAATCACACGCAGGTGAGCAGAGTTGTGCTGCTATCTAGTATGCAGGGCAGAATCTCTCATATGTGCAATACTGCTGCAACTGCTGACGCTCCAGCGATCCGGCACAGGCTTTGAGCTGCTCCTGCACCCTCCTTGCTATGGCTCCCTAACGTTCTTAGTGTGAAGATAAAATCCTTAACCCACTACAAGGCCAGGCAACGTCTGTCCCCTGCCCACTTCTTAGGCCCCTCTTCACCTCTCTCTGCCACCTCTGACTTGCCATCCAGCTCGCGTGGTTTTCTTTCAGCTCCTGCTATTCTCCTCACTCCCTCCTGCCACGAAGCCTTGCACACGTCCCTCCTATGTGAAAGTTCCTTTCTCTCCTTTTACCTAGGTAACTCTCATTTTTCAGATCTCAACAAATGGATCTTTCCACTGACATTCCCAGCTGATTCAAAACCTCATTGCAGAATTGCATGAGCCACACATTTCTCCTTTTTCCTTCACAAAATTTGTCAGTCATAATTTAAATTTGTGGTTGTACAGTTACTGTCTGTCTCCACCACTACACTGAAAGCAAATGGTAGTGACTATGTTTTCGTTCACCATTGAATCTCCAGGGCCTCTTTGCCCTGTGTCTGTCTTGTACAGAAAAGAACCTTAACAAATATTTGTGGACATTGGTTAAATGAATAAATAAATATATGAATGCATGACTGACTGAATGAGGAATGAATGAATGAATGTCATATGCTGGACCAGCATTCTTGTTGCATTAAATTTATTTGAATGGCTTCCCCCAAACTTTAATCTAGTAGCACATTATAAATACAAGTAAAACCACACACAATTGATGATACTACAAGAAAGAAACTAACAGAAGAAAAAAAATCCTCAACATTTCAAAGGTAAATGTCATTACTTGGAGCAAAGAATCAAAATGAGACGCGAGACCAGGATGCCACCTTGTGGTTTATTTTCACATTTACCGTTTTCAACTTGCCTGGAACTTTCCTACTTTAGAAAAGCACCATTTTAAACTGCGGCAATACAGATAGAGGGGAGTGGAATTTTGCTCAACTAAATATTGTTTGCATGCCGTAATCCCAAAGAGTTAACATTATCATTCAATCCTTTTAATTTTTTATTTTAATTAAATATTGAATTGATACCAAGGAATAGTATAACATACATATAAGGTATAAATAATCAAGTGAGAATTAATAAATACCTGTGTATCAACCACCCACCTTAGCACTGCCAATACTTTAAAAGCCCCTTGTGTGCTTCTTTCCAAACCATTTCTCTATTCCTCAGGAGTAACCAGCTTTATTTACAGTTTACCATCTATGAATATATCAATAAATAATATTTTTAATTTAGCATTTTAAAATTTCATGTGTTAATAGTATGGGATCATACCGTATTTGATTTTCTTATTAAATTAAACATTATTTTCCTGGGATTCATCACATTGATAAGAGAAGCTACAATTCAATTTTTTTGTTGTTGTTTTTACTACTCTATAGTTATTGCATTGCATGACTATACCACAATATATTTAGCTGCTATACTCTGGATGGACATTTAGGTTGCTTTCAGTTTGGGTCCATTATGAATAGTGCTGCTATGATCATTCTTATACACATCTCCTGGTGCACAACTTCGGGGATTGAATTGAGTATGGGAAACTCCAACTTTACTAGATAATACCAAATGTTTTCCAATATATTTTATTGCACCAATGTGCACTCCCAACATTAGAGTATAAGGCTTTTATTGTTCTACATTCTTGTCAACACTTGATATTGTCAGATTTTTCCATTTTTCCACTTTGATGGGTGTAAAGGGTATTAATATCTCTTTTGTTTTAGTTTGCATTTCTCTGATCATGAAAGAGGTTGATCCTGTTCTCAAAGATTTATTGGTTACCCACATTTCTTCTGAAAAGTACCAGTTCCAGTCTTTTGCCTCATTCTTTCATTTATTCTCTCAAGAGTCATTTGAATTGCTACTGTATGCCAAGTACTATCACAGCCTGGAAGATACAAAAATGAATACAACATAGACCCTACCCTCCTCTGTGGAGCTCTTGGCTCATTTATCATTTTATTGCCTTCAATGATCAAACTAATTATAATGACCAAAAACGAGCAAAATTTTTGATCACCAATTATATGATTATCACTTTGCGACACAAAGGAAGCATAAGTTACAAACTCTGGCCTCAGGGAATTTACAAACATACAACTTACACAAAACAATGAAAAATTATAAAAAGTACTACATATTACAGAAATTCAGAGTATATAATAAGCAGAAAAAAAGCTAATGGATCAACTAGATCCATAGTTTAAATTTAAATTGGTGTCCTTTTATGTAACTAATGTAAAAATAGTTTTTCTATAGCCTACTCATTAAAGTAAGATGATGAAAAATAAAGAACATTTTTAAGTTGATAAAATAATAATCTACATGGAGATGTGATAAAGATTATTTTTAAATGAATAAAAATTGTACCAAAAGAAAAAAAAACTTTCACATATCTACTTGCCTATTCATAAATGCAAGTATTAAATACATGTGTGATTATCATTAAATTTATCAATAAAAATTTTTCACATCTTTATATGGAATTCGGTAACCCCTAATAAGCAGCTACTAGGATTAACTGTCGTCAAATTTGTAGAATTTGAATTACACACTTGAAAAAGAACCTGCAAAGTCATATAAATCCTCTTTGCTTCTCTGCAGCACTCCCCATGAGCCACCCCGTTTGTAACCACTTCTCTAAAGAGGATTTCACAGTGCCACCAGACAATTTGTTGTAGTGTGGGGAGAGTTAAAGAATACAGGCAAATCCAGAGTGGGATCCTGGTTCCCTCACATACTTGTGTGACTTTAAATAAGTTACATAAACTTTCTGAATCTACGTTTCCTAAACCACAACACAAGCATAATTATTGTAAAGACTGATTCAACTGTTGTGGGTAAAGCATCTAATTCAGTGATCAGCATCTTAAAAAGCTCAATAAATGTCAGATGTTATTCAGAATAACTCAGTTTAACTCTATTTTACTTGTTTTTCTCTTAGCAGAAACATAGGGCTGTCATTCACATAAAGATATTAATAGCATTACGACGAACTCAATGTATCACTGTTTTCAAGTGAAATGCTAGCAGTCTGCATCTTAGTTTAACTGATTGTTTATTTCATTCATTTAAGACCAATCATATGTCAAACTCTATGCTAGGTGCTAGTAAAAGTCTTTCCCTTCCTCCTTTCCCACTCTCAGGCATCCTTATAATTCTCAAAATGCCTCAGTCCAAATCACTGCATCCATTGTAGTAGTCCAACCCTGAATGAATAATGATTTTGAATTTAAAATAAAATGATTGAACAAGCCCAGGAAAATATTTTTGGTATATAGCAAATAGCCTTTATTCTCTTTAGTGCCGATTAAATAATTCCTTTTCCTTTACCTTGAAAAAACCTCTTCATATTTGGAGTATTTCTGCCAACAGTTCATCAGCATTCCCCATTCTTCACAAGCACAGAACTGAGTACAACATTCTGGCTCTACAAAGCAGCAACTTTGAACTGTGTATAGGTGATGAGGTACATTGCTGTGTTTAAACAACAACAGCACTTAGAAAAAGTGTAATTCTTTCACTAAAAATATCATTAGGATATGTTAAACACAGTAAGGAAGACACTAACTAAAACCTTAAAAAAAGTATTAAAAATTAACCAAACAAGAGACATTTGCTGTATGGCATTAATGACTGCACAGCAATCTCCAGACTTTCTTCTTTTGTGTTCCTTGACCCTAACTTTTCCTGACTTTCCTCCTTCAGACTTTCCTCTTTTGTTCTTCTGTGACCAAAGTCAAGCCTGCAAATTTCAGTTTTTCTTTTTGCTGCTCTCAAATCTCTTGGCAAGCATTTCCACTTTTGAGGCTTCAGTTCTCACTCAGAACTGAATCTCCTTCAAATCTATCATCATGTACAGGACAGCTTCATTTGGACCACCTGTCCTCAGTGCAAATCCAAATGCAACATGGCTTCCTGCTTCACCTCCCTCCCAAAGAGTACCCTTTCCAAATTAATAGGTCACGATCAAAATCTTAATCATTTTCTCCCTTGATTCCTATTCTATTGTAACAAAGACAGTGTTGTTCATTTTTCTATACCTGTGCCTACAACGGTGACTGGCCTGGAGTAAGAATTCCGTGTTTGCTAAATTGATTAATGAGTGAATGAATGAATGACAATACCTCTGTGAAGTATACATGAAAGCTATGAATATCACTGTTGTACACATTAGAATCAAGAGGCTCAGAGAAGTTCAGTCAGTTACCCCAGATAACCCAGCTGATATTGACACGATCAGGATTAATTTACAACCTCTGGCTCTAGAACAAAAGTGTTTTCTTTACTTACATAAGACCTCTTTTTCTTCTCCATATTTGTTCTTCCACAACATCTAACTCATGGATAAGTTTTGTCTTTTTGCCGCATTAGTCCAGTCCCTCAGCACCTTGAATCATGTTTCTGGCAATGACCTCCCAGACAGACTTCCTTACTGTGGCCTGGCCGCCACCAGTCTATTCTGCACCTGACTTTGCCTAATCTCCTTCATCTTCTCCTTGATCTCTTTATAATATACATTTTCTTCATTGCTGCTTCCTTGAGTCTCTCGTATCCTTTTATTACCTCTCTGACTAGTCTCTCTATTTTCTTTGCTAGTTTCTCTACTTCTTCCCATTCTCCTATACTATACTCTCTCCTGAGTTTTTTCCTTGATCTTCTGGCCTTTTTATAGATTCTCCTCTTGGAACAGCCCAAATCTTCTCAAACTTCTAAGCTAATGGCTCCAAAATCTATACCTTCAACTCAAACTTAGCACTAAAGTTCCATCCTGTATTTCCAACCACCATTTAGCTGTTTCTGTGGGGATAAAACTGAATTTACCTTCCCTCCTTAGTTCGTTTCACCATCTCAACCTCCCTATTATTTTTAATGTCACCCAGTTTTGCTAACCACACAGAGCACAAATCACGGATTCATTACTGATTTCTCCCTATTCTTAACCCTTTGTATACCATAAGACATCAAGTGCTCTTGGGTTCCCTTTGTACTTCCTTAGCTTGTCTTAAGTTCCTCTGCAATTTGGCTGCAGCCACCTATTATGCTGTTATCTGCACTGTTCCCCAGAACAGGTTCCCTGCTATAGCCAGTCCAACATAGCCATCTTCCTTGCAGATGCCAGGCCTGCCTTGGTCATCCCGGATCCCTTAGATGAAACGCCCATTCTCCTCTTCTTAGGCATTCCGGATACAACTAGACTTTAGGTTCGGCCTGAAAAACAGTTTTCAAGTTCTATTTTCATTCTAGTGCTCACTTCCTTCTCCCTTCCTGTGCCACACATTGTGATTATTTGACATACCTGGTCAAATAATCAATGAATGGTGCCTATTATTTTTGTTAATGGCAATAATAATAACAAATATATTTTTCTCTTAATTCTCCAATGAAATGAAAGCCCTTTAAGTACTGAGATCACATCTTTTTCTCTCAGCCCTGTGGCAGCTATCACAATGCACTTCCTGGACCATTAATAAAGACTCAGCATTCTCCTCTTCCAAATCAGTCTTAGCATAGCTAAAAGAAAGCAAAACAAACCCATTTTATTAAAAGTTGCAGTCAAGCTTTCAGTCCATTTCTATGCTGTCATGAAGTTTTTGTTTTAAAAATGAAATGGCAAAAAAAACCCAACAGCTCAAAAAGTGGCAAAGGTTAGAATGGTATAGAAATTTCAGGATTAAAAAAAGTTAATGTCTATATAACATCATTTTTCTTCTCTTTGACTCCAATATTTCCATATTTTCTTTTGAGGAACTCACAGAATTCTACTTTACTCTGATTGCAAAAATACCTAATGATACTTACGTGTAATTTTGAGGGGCCTATATGATTTATATACTGGAAACTGACACGCTGTATGTAAGAAATGTACCATATTTGTGTGAATCTCTCAGAGAAAATTTAAAACGTAACAGATAAAATAATTAAACTAAATGGGTTATTAAAAGAAAACATAATAAACCAACTACTTAAGTTACATATTTCAAAAAAAAAATCTCGTATTTATAAAAGACAGCAGAATAGGAATGGCTCAGATATAGGTAAATATTCTACAAAGGACATAATCTGAATATATAGAAAAAATAAAAAATTGACTCTAAACATAATACAAAGTAGATATAATATCTCCTAAAACTATTTTCCTTTTTTATTGGTTAAACAAACTAAAAGTTGAATGAAAGCTGTAAAAAAAAAAAAAATCACTGTAAACACATTCAAATTATTTTTAAAGGCTGAAAAACGCCATTTTAGAATTAGGGATCTTTATGTTGATTAATTGATTGTAAATGATATTTGTAAATAGGTATGGCATTTTAAATATTACATTAAATAAAAATTTAAAAACAAATCAAATTTTTATGATCGAAGAAACCCAGCAACTACCAAACCAACAGCAGACAACACTCAAAATTTCTAGATTGTAAGACATGAGAAAAAAGGAAAATTGTACTTTCCCTGACCGGGAATCGAACCCGGGCCGCGGCGGTGAGAGCGCCGAATCCTAACCACTAGACCACCAGGGAACTTAATAACGTGCCTTCTGTAACTATACTTGGTTCTTTAAAAATAGGAACGTAATTCTTCCAACCACTAGAGGGTAGATTGTCGCCTCTAAGCCACAACCACTTTGCTCTTGCTCTAAGTCTCAGCCCCAAATTTAGTTCCTGAAATTGAAGGAAATTCTCGGCGCTTCCCGCCGAGCTCCGCGGTGACTCCTTAGAGAAAAATCTGTACTCTCCAAATCTAACACTCGTAGGCTGCAGTGCTGGAAAAGACGTCCTGAAATTCTCATTCCAATGACGTTACGTGTAAGTCTTTCTCTACACCTAGGCGATTGTTCAAGTCCTGTCCAGAACCTGGTAATTTGCTTTAGTATTTTCTTAATCATTTTAGCCGCTCTTTCCAAATCTAACTTCTCTTTCTGACTTTCCGTCTGTCTTTCTCTGTCACGCGAATGTTAAGTTCCACTAAACATTTAGTAAATCTAACGACAGATCGCCACCCGCGGGACCATTTCCCCGCCCAGAGCCGGAGCCACGCCCCTCAACGTCCTGGGCGCACAGCGCGTGCTCCGTGCGTGCGGGCGAGGAGGGGCCTCGCAGCCTCCCGGCATGCGACTGTGTGTGGCGTACTTGGTGTACTCGGGCTAACGGAGCTGAGAGAGCTGTGGGTGGCATGCCTAGGAGAAATCAACGGGAACCCAAGTTGATCCTTCAAACACTGTGTTTATTATCCACATATTTTTCAAACAGTGCTATTTTCTGGAAAATTGCTTCACTTCTGCCCGTGTTAAATATACTAGACACTAACAGGAAATGATGCAATTACCAAAGGGGTCAAGAGAACTTACAGCCCAGTCTCAGTTCAGAAACCCTCATAAAATAGATGCAGAAGGCAATAGGGTATAACTCAACTTGGAAAGTGCAACCGTTACAGTTGAAGAAATACAACCCACGAGAGTCGGCTCCGCTGCAAGATGCGAGGAGTCTGAAGTAAGACAAATTTGTAATGAACTTGCTCTCAACATCCCGCACGGCTGTGAGTTACAGCTTTCATCCGTTACCACAAAATTGGGTGAGCCTCTGCTTGGATATTGTTTCTTGTTTTGAGCAACTCAGAGATGGGAGTTTTAATCATTGATATAATTTATCTAAAATGATTTAATAATATTTAAACAGAAAGAATAAAAGGATCTATTAAGATTAATGAGTAAAGATGGAAAAATCACAAGAAGAAGTTTCTAAACTGTTACATTTTAGATGGGACACACACTCCTTTCCTATACCAAGAAATCTTAGGAAACGAAGTTCAGTAGGTGAAGCTCTTACCTGTCAGTTGGGGGGGTTACCAGCCCTCAGCATTAGAGTATCTACTTTTGAATAAAAAGGTAAAGCAACTATTTTAAGAGTAATTTTAGTTTAAATTTTAATAGGTTTAGTCAAAATATTTTACACAAGGTACAAAAAGGTACAGTGAAAACCGCTCTCTCGTTCCTACCCCTTCCTCCTTATTTCTTCTTCCCCGAGGTAACCAGTGTTACCAGTTTCTTCTGTGTCCTCCCAGAAATATTCTATGCATATACAACAAATATCTAGTTCTTTTTTCCCAACTTTTCATTTTGAAACATATCAAACCCACAGGAAATTGCAACTATAGGACAATAAACACACATATACCTTTCATCTAGACCTGTGCTGTATAATTTAGTAGCTCCAGCATGTGGCTATTGTGCACTAACATGTGACTAGTACAAATTTAAATGTTCTTTAAGCGTTGAATACATACTGGATGTTAAACCTTAGTGTGAAAAAAAGAATGTAAAATACTTCATTAATACTTCTTACATTGATTACATTTTAAAATTATAATAATTGGATATATTAGTTTAAATAAAATATTAAAATTAATTTCACCTTTTTAACTTTTTAAATGTAGCTATTATAATATTTAGAATTATATATGCAGCTTACATTATGTTAATATTTCTATTTTACAGTACTGATCTAGATTCACCAATTGTTAATATTTTTTCCATGTTTGCTTTCTCTTGATCTATTTTTTCTGAACCACTTGAGGTTAGTTGCAGACAACATGACTCTTCTAGATACTTTATCATACATCTACTAAGAACAAGCAATATAATTATCATGCTCAGGAAATTTAAGTTTTGGGTTTTTTGTTTGTTTGAGACAGAGTCTCACTCTATTGCCCTGGATAGAGTGCAATGGCATCGTGGTAGCTCACTGCAACTGCAGCCACAAACTCTTGGGCTAAAGAGATCCTCCTGCCTCAGCCTCCTGAGTAGCTGGGACTACAGGTGCGAGCCACAATGACCGGCTAATTTTTCCACTTTTAGTAGACAGGGCTCTTGCTTTTGCTCCATCTGGTCTTAAACTCCTGAGCTCGGCCTCCCAGAGTGCTAGGATTACAGGTGTGAGCCACTGCATCTGGCCTGGAAATTTAAGTGTAATTCCATGTTGTTATTTGTTATATAATCAATAATCAAAATTTCCATTTGTCCTAACAATCTCTTTTATAGTTTTTCTTTTTATTTAAAATCCACTCAAAAATTATACATTGCATTTATTAATAGTTGTCAAGTGTCGGTAGTTTCCTTCCTTTATCTGGAAGAGTTCCCCCAACCTTTTTCTTTTACAACACTCACCTTTTTGAATAGTAGAGGACAGTAGCTTCAGAAAGTCCTTCAATATTTCTTTTTGCAGGAAAACTATCCTAAGGGATGTGTCTCTCTCAGTGCACTATATCAGAATGCACACGATTCCAGAGTTATCTAATCTGTAATGGGTAAGTGTGATAGGCAGAATAATACCCCTCCCCGGGTTTCCCCTCTCCCTGAGATATCCCTGTCCTAATCCCCAGAACATGTGAACACGGCAAAAGGAACTTTGCAGATGTGATTAAGTTAAGGATCCTAAGATGGAAGAGATTATCCTAGATTAGCTGGGTGGGCCCCAAGTCATCACAAGGGTCCTTACGAGTGAAAGAGGGAGGTAGAAGAGCCAGTGTCAGAGTGACGTCATGTGCAAAAGACTCCACTGCCTCCGAAAATGGAGGAAGGGAAACCACAAACCAAGGAATGCAGATGGTTCCTAGAAGCTGTAAAAGGTAGGGCAGACTCTCCCCTAGAGCCTCCAGAAGGAAAGCAGCTCTGCCAACACCTCAGTTTTAGCCCAGTGTGACCTGTGTTGGACTTCTGAACTACAGAACTGTAAGATAATGAATTTCTGTTGTTTTAAGCCACTAATTCTGTGGCAACTTTTATAGCAGCAATAGGAAACTAATACAGTAAATTTGATCATTTGGTTAAGGTGTCTGCCATATTTCTCCATTATAAAGGTATGTTTTACATTTGTAATTAACCAATAATTGGAAAAAGCAAATGTCACCCATGAAGTAATACTTTGAGACTATGCGACTGTTCTCTTCCTCAGCAAACTTTTACCCAGTGGTTTTGTCATCCCCCGGTGATCCTTGCCTGATCAATTATTGCTATATTGATTGCAAAATGGTGACATTTTATCATTCTTCTGAAAAGAAGAACTATCTCCCCTCTGCTCCCTCTTTTTATTTTTTAATTAATTTTTATGTATCAACTTGGACTTGTATTTTTTTGTTTTTGTGAATTTTTATTTGATATGATATAATTTATTGCTGTCATTATTCAGTTAATACTTAAATTATCCAAAATTTGGCCAGAAGGAGTCCCTTCAGGCTGGCTCCTGTGTTCTTTTGGCATATCCCTATAAGTTTTTGAGCACTTCCTTACTTTCTAGCATAACATGGCCTACGTGTATACACCCTGTACTTTATAAAATAACTTAGGGAAAATTAATATCTTCATGCATATATCTATTCTTCTTTAATTCTTTTTTTAGTTTTTACACAAATGGTAGCATACTCTACATACTTTTCTCTAACTTTTTTATTAGTACCTTTTGAAGAGTGTCCATTATTTACATAAAGAATTTTCTCATTATTTTTCACAACTGTATAGTATTCCATTGTATATCTATTTTATTAAAGGAATTCCATATCATTGGGTATTTCAATTATTTTCAATCTGTTGCTGTTACAAAAGTACTACAACAAATAACCTTGGATGAACCATTTAGTTTTTATTAATTTGCTCACAAGCAATTCATCTTATAGAATGCCAATTTCTGATTTGAAAATGTTCTTATATGTTGGAATAAAAATTATGGCATCCAATATAAATTCAGCTACAGTTATAATTTATTGACAAATTTATTTTCAGTTTGATTTCAACCTGACTCAGCTATTGTTCTTTTGTTCATTAATTTGTTCATTCATATAACAAATATTTATTGAATCTAATATATGTCAGACACTATGTTGGGTACCAAGGACACCAAGGCAAACAAAACAGAATTTCTGATCTTAAAGCTTAGACTGGTGGGGTTCTCATAACCAAGCAATTACAGTATAATGACCTAGTAGCAAAGCAATTATAGTATAGTAACCAAGTAACCAAGCAATTATTGTATTGTAAAAGAAATGTACTGCTATAAGTTTTTTAATAGAGTAAAAACCCATCTTTCGTCACACATACATGCTGAAGGGAATATAAAGTGGTACAGCCACAGTGTAAAATAGTTCAGTAGTTTCTTAAAAAACTAAATTTGTATTTTCCGTATGACCCAGCAAATGTATTCTTGGGCACTTATCTCAAAGAAATGAAAATTTATGTTCACACAAAACCAGAAAATGAATGTTCATAGCAGTAGCTTTATTCACAATGGCCAAAAACTGGAAAGAATTGAAATGTCCTTTAATGGGTGAATGATTAAACAAACTGTGGTATATCTGTACCATGGCATATTTATCAATAAAAGGAAGGAACTATTGATACATTTAACAACTGGGATGAATCTCAAGGGAATTATGCTAAGTGCGGTAGAGGGGGAGATAATCCGAAAGGTTACATATTGTAGGGTTCCATTTATATAGCATTCTTAAAATTATAGAGACAGAAATAGATTACTGGTTACCAGAAATTAGGGATGTGACGTGGAGAAAAATGGGTGTGATTCTAAAGCGGTAGCTTGTGAGACCCTTGTGGTGATAGTTCTGTATCTTATTGTGGTGGTGATACAAAAATCTATCCATATGATAAAATTGCATAGAAACATACACACACACACACACACACACACACACACACACAGGAGTGTATGTAAGGCTGGTGAAATCTAAATAAGCTCTCAAGATGGTACCAATGTTAAATATATGGTTTGATACTAGAAATAAGACCTAGTGTTAGATCAGCATAGTGACTATAGTTTATAATAATCTATTGTGTATTTCAAAATAGAAGAATTCACACAGTTCTTTTAACGTAAAAGACAAATAGTGACAGTAATGGATATACCAAAAATACTGATTTGATCTTTACAAATTATATGAATGTATTAAATTATCACAGGTACGCCCAAACTATGAACTTCTATTTTGCATCAATTTTTAAAAATGGACAAAAAAAAAAAGATTGTACCAATGTCAATTTTCTGGTTTTGATATTGTAACATAGTTACATAAGATGTTACCATTGGGAGCAATCTTGGGGGAAACACAGCACTTCCTTATACATTTTTTGCCACTTTTTGTTAATCCATAATTATTTCCTTTGAAAAATTCCTTTTCCATCATATTCACTATAAATTTCTTTTACCCAATAAATCTAAACAACTACCATTTAATGTCATTTTTAGTTTAGGGATTTAATTCAAAATTATAAATTATGTCTTAGTACCTGTTTATTTGAGTACATTTTTCAGAAAGTGTAGAAAATATGTATTGAATTCTCCAGCTACTGAACAGACTATTTTTAGCAGAAATAAGACAAGATGAAACTATCCAAAGGCAGATATTTTAAAATTAGCTGTGAATAAAAGAAAAGGGCAAATTCATTGGACTTACTCTAAATAACCATAAGTGTGCAATGCTGACAAGTACCCAGGCAGCAATCTATTTCTATACGTGTCAATATTTCTTTCTCCGTACACTTTGGTAGACTCAAATGTCAAGGTGATTTCCACCTTCTCTTCAGATTTTATAACAAGCCAAGTGAAGCACTGAACCTAGATCTATCCACAAAAGGACGCTTTTACATTCTTCTCAAAACTCAAGATGATATCTTAATGAACGAATGGACCAATGACTCCAGTGTGTGAAAATGAGCCACTGTCTTCAACACTATTAAATGATAAACTCTCTTCTGCCTCTTTAGGTGCAGGATGGTTAAGCATATGCCTCCACAGATGTCATCAGTATTTACCTCCTGTGTCTCAACCAGCCCCAGTCGTGTGAAGGAGGTGTTTCTCTCTATACTAGAGAAAGGAGAATAGGTTCAGCCATGAAAGAGTGAAAGTTTTTGGTGCTAATAGCCTAAACTCATCACTCAATGTACAAATCTTCTCTCCCACACCTTTGCAGAGAGAACTTCCAAAAAAGTTTCAATATTTCCTGTGGTTGAAAGCTCATTACTTATCCAGGAAGCTGTTCCTTTTGGCAAAGTATTAGAGCAATATTTGTTAATATTTCTAGAATTCCAGTTTCATGAGACATTACCAGTGTTCTGTTTATTACCAGTGTTGTGTAAAAACAGAAATGCTAGCCATATTTCTTCATTACAGAATTATCTTTAAATAGGTAAGATATTTCTTACTTTAAATAGGCAAGAAAAATACTAAAGACATTTGCACAGTTGTTATCTTTGGTGATACTTCTCTAAGCCCTGGGGTGCCTACCCAAACCCTCCAGAAAGTCACTTGGAAGAATACCTGTTGCCTCAACTCAGAGATCCATCTGCCTCCCACTGGTCCAGTGGAGTAAACAAAGGGCAAGGCAAGTGAAATGACCCCTTTTTTCTTTCTTTAAGAGCTGAAGGGATCTCTGCTTCTTTGTATCTACCCTAAAGTCTCATCATACAAGGGTTGTTTATTTCAGAAAAAGTAAGATGACGATTCTATCTAAATTGTCCTATAATGGCCTCTACCCTTCAACAGAGAAAGTACATTGTTATACTAATGGCTAACTTTTATTGATGGCTACATGCTAGACAAGGGTAAGTAATTTATCCAAGGTCAGCATGTGGTGGAACTACAGTCTGAAGCCAGAGCCTGAATTCTAAAAGATTACCATGTTCTCAAGAAATACAATTTTTAATGAGGTTTGACCTATAATGTACCAAGATTTCCTAAGTTATTTTATGTATTACAACTTATCTCCCAATTAATATGTAACCTTTTATTTAGGGCAGTGCTGTCCAAAATAATTTTCTGCAATAATGAAAATATTCCATTCTGTGCTATCCAAAAAAGTAGTGTAGTCATAATTTAAATTTAAATGGCCACATGTGACTAGTGCATACGGTATTGGACAGCACAGATCTAGGGGATAAGGAAATGGTTTCCTTTATTCTGATTTCTCTATGCTGTCAAGGCTTATGTAAATCAGCAAATGTTCAGTTAATGAAAAAGAATGAGCAAAGAATTGGTAAGGAAGAAATTCCTCCCCTCCTAAGCTGCGGAGAAGAGATCTTTATTATATCCGAACTTCTACTGTAATAAAATGTTATAATAAGCATATGATATAGCATGCAGCCCTAGAGGAGTTCAAGAAGATAGTGAAGGGGATTTTTAAATTACTTGCAATGTTTTTGAAAGACTGACATTTTATAATTGATGGTCACTTCTAAAATACATACTTTATCTCTTTGTCTAATAAAAAAAAGATCACTACTTAATTTATTCCTTGATAAAACACGGGAGGAAAACAAAAGGGAGATGGCGATGAAAGGATGAGAATGTGAAGAACTGAAACTCAATAGACATTTCCTGCAGAGACTACATTCAAAACTTATAAATTTTGTTAAAGAGTAAGCAACTGCCAAATTCTCCTCCTAAGTGACTTCATCCTGTTACTTATATACATCACGAATGTACATTTACATTCCTGTAATCAAATAATTCTCAGTTTGGGACAAAACATAATGAATAATAATAGTTCTCTTTTTTCACTGTATAATACAACACATTTTAATATAAAAACAAATGATCAATTTTATACATTGCCTTTTCTTCAGAAAATCTAGAGCAAGGGCTCACTGCATATTTCCCTAATAGTTCAGCATTACAGATTGAAAACAACTGTTTATAAAACAGCTGAACTTCCAGATGAAGTTGACTTCCACTTGATTGCAGAATTCAAGATTTCTCAGATGTTAATACGGAGTCAAAAGCAGTGGATAAAACTTTGCAAATTGCTTGTGTTTGTTCCAGGCTATTCCACTGATGACCCCACAAGCTGTATTCTTCATTGTTTGCATCTGTGGTCTCCACAGCCACTAAGCTTTTCCCTGCCCCCAGACCATCATCATAACACACCATCCAGATAATTAAATATAGAGCAAAACATCATACTCATCTGATGTTGTTACTTTATACCATGCTTGGAAACTCCCATAATAAATTCTTCCTGGAGAGGAACAAAAGGCAACTTTCCATCTTGCTGGACAACATCTATGTAATTTATCAGGTCTAGTGGCCCTTCCAGACATTTTCTCTCAGATAGTCTCAGCTTCTAAATGGCACCAAAATATTTTGTTTGAAATTCTGCACAGGTATCTGAATTGTTGCTTTGTCCTGAGCTTTTGGTAGAATCTGTGTCAAGGCTGGCCACAGTGCTGGGTGGTGAAAGACCCCCAAGGCCAGAATCTACAGACTTGCTCTTAGTACTGATTTCATTACTTTGGGAACTGCTACTACTGTGTCGTTTTTTGCCTTTCCAAAACATTTTTCACCATAGCTTGATCCAGCGAAGATCCCTATAGAATCGAACACTATTTTATTGTCTTCAGAGGTTCCACAGAGAGCAGTCTGCACAGGGAGCTTCTTTTCATTCTGATATGGTCAATTCTTTTCGGAGAAACAATGTACCAGGATACTTCTCAGCAAGAGAGCCTCATTCGAAGGTCTGTACAAAATGGGTTAACCTCGCTGCCATGGGCCCATCCCTGGGGCAGCCTGGCCTGCGCTTTAAGGGGAGTCCGAGGGCCCCAGCCGCCGGTGCCCGGGGCAGCTACTCCAGTCCTCATTCAGTAATAGTTACCTTTTGAAAATAAAGTGGGGCTCTAGATCAACCAGAGAAGCAGCCAAGTCATGTGCCCCTCTATGTTTCCTGCCCCAGGGCAGCGCAGCGCCCATATTGCTCCACACCCCAACTCCAATTTGCTTAAAAAACCTATCTCAAAAAATCTTAGCTATTTCATCACAGTTTGTACTTGCCATTAAACATGTTTTTCTTTTGCCTAGTTTTTAATAACCTTAGATTTCAAAATCGTAAAAGCACTCATCAAAGAAGTGAGAGACAAGCTGAGTTTCTCTGGAGATCTCAAAGCATGTTCTTATGACACAGCGAGATCAGCTCCTTGTATTTTAGGAACCTAATTTTCCCTTTTTAAAGGCTAATTTACAAATAACACAATGTTTAAAGAAAAAAAGGAAAAGCCTAATTCTTCATATTCAAACCAGAAAGATGTAAACTCGGGGTCCAAATTTATACATGCTGAGTGCAGAACTGGACGGTTATTTCATATTTGCAACGTGACAATCTGCAATTGAAATGTTGAAGGCTTTGCTCCACCTTCCAGAGAGGCTGTTACAGCTTAAGCAGCATCAGCAACTCGCAGGAGGCCGCTACCTATTGTGTTTATGTGGATGGCCTCTGACACACTGTTATGAGACCAGCGGCAGGCTCTTCCTTGAATTTTTTTTCTGTGCGTTTTAAGGGTGAACCCCACGGCTAGAACCTCCTAGTCATCTTGCGGTACTGGTCATGGGACCGCAGAGAGAACAGCACCCAACTGGGAATGGGAAGTCACAGGCACAGGCCCGGCTGCTGATGCAAACCTTCCCAGCCAAAGTTCTGTCGGGTCTCTGCCAAGAGTTGGCTGGAGGGCCTGACTGCTACGTTCCTATTGCTGTAATGATTGCAATTTGGCAGCATCCAGGGTGTTGTACCGGGAACGGGACGGGGAGGAGACGGGGGGCCTCTTTGCTAAACGCAACGCTGGAAGGGACAGAAGGATGAATTTATTGTAGCCAGCGGTCCCGAGCTGGAAGGAAAGTCAAGGGGCTTTAAAGCTCGGGGAGACACTGTAACTCCAGCTCTGCTCAAAGCCTTACTTCCCACGAACAGCAGGGGTCAAGGCGGCCCAGCTGTAGGGGATGCGGCGGGGGGCAAGGTAAGCCGACCCTCCCAGGTGCAGCTGTCAGGGCGGCCAGCGCCAGGGCAGCAACGCGCTCGCGCTCGGGAGGCGTCACAAAGGGCCGAGGCCTGCGGAGGCCGCGCGCGCAGCTCTCCGGGGCGGAGCCGCCGGGCCCGGGCTGGGGCTGTGCCGGGACAGCCGCGGCTGCAGCAGCTGGGGGTGGCTTGGGTGCCCAGCTTTCCAGCTCAGCTCGGAGGCCGCGGGGGCAGGGAGGATGCTGCAGCCCGAGCCGCCGCGCCCAGCCCCCGAGCTCCCCGGTCCCCGCCGCCGCGGAGGGGCGCAGAGTGTGCCGCGGACCGGGCGGAGCTAGAGGCGGGCGCCTGCACCGCGTCGCGGCTCCGGCAGCTCCCCGCCTTCGGCAGGGCCCCAGAGCCTGTCGCAGCCGATGCCCTGACCGTGGGCGCAGCTGCAGGGGTGGCGGGGCACTGCGCGTGGGGAGAGGCCTGAGAAATCCCGGCGGCGCCTGCACCCACCAGCTCGGGACGCGGGGCCCCGCGGGAGCGCGCCTTGGCGCTCCCGCCTCCTCCCCTTGCTCCTCCTCGGCGCACGGTCCTCCCCCACCCCTCCTTCCTCCCACCGGAGAGGATGCGCTCCCCTGCGCCCGGCAGGAGAGGCCACCGCTCCCAGAAATGCGTGAGCCCGACCTTCTTCTCCCGGACTCCAGGAGCCGGCGCCCCCGCCCTGTAGGTACGTGGGTAAGGCGGGGCCGGATTCTCGCCGCCGCCCGCAGCTGATGCTGCCGCCGGGGAGAGGCCGCGGTTAGGGGCCAGGACCGGCCAAACTTGCCTCCCGCCGGGGCTAGGCGGAGCGCTCGGAGGTGTGTTAATGGCGCTGGGCGCAGCCCCCTGTTAACCTGAAAACCTTTCCTTGAGCTCTGGAGGTCGAGGGAGAGGGCGAAGGAGACCTTGACCCTTCCCCACCCACTCCCTGGAGGCCCGAGGGGTGCAAGCTGGTGCGGGGGTTGGGGGACAAGGTTGGCCTGTGGCTCATTTGGGGAGAAGACCGTTGGATTTTCAGCAGCTCAGGTAGAAATATATCACTGCATTTTTTCAGTGAGATTAGCTGATGCCTTCTTCCTGTCTTTCTAGCCAGAACATGTAGACCGACAAAGCTGCTTTTAGCGACATACAGAAGTCGCTGTGGATTTTTGTGTATTTCACAGCTGTCCGCGTGGTATATAAAATTGATGGTGCAAATTGTTACCGTCCACGTTTTAAGGCCAGTTGAGAGAAGGTCCTAATAGAAGTGAAATTATTCGGGAGATCGATGAGGCTGGGGTATTCTTGTGCTGCCTCCTTAGGAGGCTCCTGCTCAAGTGAAAGGATGTGTGTTTTGAGTGGCAAGTTTGATACAGGTGACGAGAGTTGTGATTCTGGTGCAAGGATGCACCCGGTCAGCCGGCAGAGGCAGCCTTGCGCTCAGCCTAACTTCCACCTTAGTGCTATGGTTTGTATTTCTGGAAAACTGGTTGAGTTCTTTTTTACCCTCTAGGTGTAAAGTTCCTCCATCAGAGCTTTTGGCAAGATTATCTCTTCCCAGGCTGTCAGTTTTTATTTTATGTTAAACAATAAGTTTTAGAGTTCTAGAAGATGGATCATTGTAAGCTCGCATTTTATATTAACGCATTTAAGTTTAGAGATTTGGAGAAATGAATCGGATTAGGAGAAATGAATCTGTCCTCCAAGAGGACAGAATCTTTGTTTTTTTCAGTCCTGTAATCCCCTGCGATTGATGCATAATAGGTGCTCATTAGTTATTTTTTGAATAAATGAACTGTGTTTCAAGCTTAATCCAAAAAGGACAATTTAGAATCACAATGTATTTGTTCTGTGGCTGGTGAAATTTAACTATATTTAAAAATTTCTTTGTATAAGTAGGCAAACTCGTTTATTTTAACATTTATATTTGAATCCTGACATTTTTTAGGACCATATGCTATCCTTCTGTAATATGTTATTAAATGTGGTAATTCTCCCCAACTATTAAGTTCATCTCATGTCTAAGCTTGCAAATTTTCCTGTTTCGTTGGTAATCAAACCTATTTCAATTAAACATTTAATTTTAAAAGTACAATTCATTTTTAAGTGAAAATTCTAAGTTACTCTGGGGGAACAGTGATCTGGTTAATAAGTGAAATATTAACTTGTTTTAGAGTTGATTTTTCTGATTCAATCTAATTATAATGCATTTTCTTACAAGTAAAGGTAAAAATAAAACATTTAGAAGTGTCTTTGATTCCCAAATGATCCAAAATATATGGTATAGATACACATTTTTAACTCTTTTCCTCAGTGTGTAATCATATCAGTTTCCAAGTTTGACAACCAGGGTGGTTGTGAAATGAGGAGTTTGGAAGATACAGTGTCTTTCTGCTTTAAAATGTTATGTTATTTTGGAAAAAAAATCAAGGTTCATCACTTCATATTTTATTTGCTTTATTTTTGCACTGTGATATTTCATGTTTTGATTTCATTTTTGTTTTCCTGTCATATAAATTTTATGAGTCAGTGTTAACTTCTTTTCAATCTCTGCTTAAAATTATCTGGAAGTGGTCCCAGATTTTCTTTCTTTTTGTCAATTTAGTACATCTTCATCCTCACTTTATATTACCCCAAAGACTTATTTTCGTAGAATATGGTAAGCCATAATTTATCTTTGCTGACCCAGATGGGTTCTTCCTAAATGGGTGAGGAAATAACACTTTTCTGTAAAGGATAGTAAGATTAGAGGAACCAACAGTGGGAGGGAACTTATGAAAAAAATCTAATTTGTTATAATTTTTTAAATCAAAAATTCCCGCATGTGATAAAGATAAGTGCATTTTACACATCTTATATTTGTAATCAAGGGTATGGAGCAGTTTATTTACATTGTCTTCCTTGCTCACTTTACATTTTTACGAAAGAGCCCTCCCCCTATGGTTACAGTAAACTTTTTATTTTGTTTCTTAAAAGCACTTATTTGTTCATTTGACAAACAGAAATTGAGCATTTAACAATGTGCTATTACTTTGGGCCTTGGAATCACAGTCAAATAAGAGCTCATTCCTAATCTCAGAATCGAAGAGGCATTTTTCTCTTCTGTGTGTCCTGCATCCAAATACACAGTACCTCTTGGATTGGATGACTCACTTTTTGGGTCCTGCCTCCTGAGCCCCCAGCACTCCACCCCCACATGCACCACTAGAATGAAATTCTAAGACCTGAATTTTCTGTCTCCTATCTTTCTGTATCTTCCTAAAGGTTTTATTTTAGAAACCTCTATCCCTTCTTTGCTAAATGTCATTTACCATCCTTTTTAAAATCGCAGCCCATAATTTTTTTTTTGTTTAAATCCAACAGGATTCACTCAATTCACATATGCTGGAATCAGAATTGTTATGGCTATGGAAAAAATAACACAGAAAATATACAGAAGTAAATTTATATAATCTTGAATTTCAAATATATAGTTGAAGAATAATTGGTTTCCCCTTAACAGTGGTACAGAAGAATGCCTTTGTTGCTGCACCTGCTGGAGAATATGAATTACCTGTTTATAAATGTGATTAGAAGCTTAACTGAGAGAAATGATGTTTACAGAGGTTGGTGAGCGAGGGTCATGACGTCTGCCCATTCCCCTCCAATACCAGCTATTAGACCAGCAGCCTAGCAGGATCTTTCAGAAGCTATTTACCATGGTTACCCTGTTTTGCATCCTTGACCCCACCTGCACCCCCCACCCAACCCCCACCCATTGCACTCACACTGAGAGATATTATTAATACAGTCAAATGATATTAACTTGGCTAAGATCATGGTCCCTTTTTACAGCTCCTGTTTGAAGACCCCTGCAAGAAATTCCATTTCCCTCTAGATGCCAAAGAAAAGCTTTACTTCCCCTGAACAATTAATGTGTGTCTTTATCATGCAAATTGAGAATCAGGTAATTGATTATATTTCTACTTGGCAAATAGGAAATGAAGAGTCAAATTTGCAACTCAATTTTAATAATCACATAAAAACCTGGGATTGGATGACCGTAACCTAATATTGATGTTCTAACTTACCCTTTGGTCTTGAGCTTCTGTTCTATCTTGTTTTTCTTGATGCTGATGTTTATCTAATTATATTTTCCCATTTTATTGAATTATACTTTTAAGCTGACTCATATCCTTTGTCGAACAAGGCAAAATATAAAACATTAAATAAACAAAAACATCACAGAATTGATTTTTGGACACAGTATGTTTTTGGTGAACAAATTAATTGGTTACATAAATATATTTTAAACAAGTAATGCAAGTTTAGTATATCTGAGCTGATATATATATATATAGCCAAATGGAAAGCAATGTTATGTAGTTTTACAAAACTAAATTCTTATTTTTTTAACTACCTAAATTTATGTCCACTTATCACTAATTTGGAGTTGGTAAAGCTATTCAATTTGTCAATTATATCTGGAATACCTGCCTTATATACTGTATTAGGTTGAACAAGAGTTTCTATATAATTTAAAAAGTCATTTTTAGCCAAAAGTCTAGCTTAAACTAGCTTAACCTCTATGCTGGATCACCAATCTGACCTTCACATCAGTGATTTACCCTTCTTTTAATAAATCAGGTATAGATTCTTTTCTGAGCTTCTTTTATTTATCATGATATTTAAAAGATTGAGCTCCCTGAATTAATTGATCAGACTTTCTTTATTCTGGTGTTTTGACAACTAACTGTTAAGTTGATTTAATTTAGCCAGGTAAATAGTTATTTACATCTATATGATGCCAAATTGAGTTTGATATGTTTATCACCTGGGTCAGCAGAGAGATTGGCCCTTCTTAAGGGGTTAGTCATTGGTACACTCTTGGGAGCCCTTGACATAAAAATAATCTGAATTCGAAAGAACAATTTAAAACATAGGAAGGGAGTTTGGAAAGAGGCCTGGACAGATTTTCATATAGAGGCATCTCATTCTGATAACCTCCATGTCTTTTTTTAAAATTTATCTTTAGAATAGGTAATATACTCAAGAGATTCAAAAGGTGCAAATGGATATGCAGTGTCAGCATTCTCTCTCATCCTCATCCGCCAGTCACCTTCTTCCCCTGTGTTACTGGTTAATTGAGAATCTTCCAATGACATTTTATGCATATAAAAGTAAATATGAACATAGAGGCTGTTCTCTTTTTTTGCTAACCACTACTCTGATTCACTCCTGTCCATTTCCACTGCCCTTGTTTGGCTCCTCAGATGCCTTGGACTGTTTGTTGCCTGCATTCTGCCTTCTGCATTTCAGCCCTCCACATCTCAACTAGCCTTCCTTCTAAACTTACTTAAAACCTCCTAAAGGATTCCCATCGTACAAGGAGGGAGTCCACACCTCTTAGCCTGGTCTCTTGGATCCTGAGGGATTTATCTCCTAACCTGTCCCTCCCTGCCATGCATTTGACCAACAATCATTCTTAGCTAAGCCTCCCTCCCCCATTTCATGCCCTTTAAAAAAATCTGATGCAAGTTCAAGGTATCGTGACACGCTGACGCCATTTGCCTATGTGTCCTTGTTTATGGACCCAAGTTAAGAATCTCTGTTTTAGCAATGCAGAATTGATTGCTACTTCCTGCACATGCATAGAATATAAATTTTCTTCTGCATGCTGTTCCCTCTACCTGGAACACTCTGTCCTCTTGTTTTCATGAGCAAGCCACACTCAGTTCTGGTGTCATCTCTAGGGTCCTTTGTTAGTTGCAATTCTATAAACTCATGGAGCCTTCCACGTGCAATTTAGTGTAATTAGTCCCAAGTAGGCTTCCATACTAGGAACAGGCATTTCTTACGAATAGCAAAATTGCCTTTCTAGTAAAAATTAATTATGATTTTGGGTAGTATGTACAATTGATTAAGAAAAAAAAAAAGCATGCACCTGTAGTCCCAGCTACTCCAGAGGCTGAGGCAGGAGGATTGCTTGAGGCCAGGAGTTTGAGAAAGAACAACCTGGACAACATGACAACACTCTGTCTCAAAAACAAAACAAGGTTGAAGCTTTTATTTAACTAGCCCTCTTCTCCCCTTACCCACCCCTACCTGAATATAATTCACTTGTCCCCTGGCATCCTCAGGCGGTTGGTTCTAGAACTCCTGTGAGTACCAAAATCTGTACGTGCTCAAGTCCTTGATGTTAAATGCTGTAGTATTTGCATATAGCCTATGCTTATCCTCTTTTGTATTTTAAATCATCTCTAGGTTACGTATAATACTTAATACACAGTCAATGCTGTATAAGTAGTTGTTATACTGTATTGTTTAGGGAATAATGACAAGAAAAAAGTCTGCACATGTTCAGTACAAACTTAACTATCCATTTTTTCCCCAAATATTTTTGATCCTTGGTTGAATCCGTAGATCAACCATGGATTCAGAACCCATGGATACTGAGGGCCAATTGTTCATGTCCATACCATTTTCTTAAACGGCCCTTGCTTACTTTACTAATTCTCTCTCAGTGTGTTAACACTCATTAAAAATAGCTTTGATACTTATTATGATCCTCATGTGGGAGAGTGCTACTTTTGTGTCTTCAACTCTGAGTTTTCTTCTATAGTTGGTGCATAAGTAGGGCTAATGCCTCCAATTATGGTGTCACTAAAGTTTAGGGATCTAATAGGCAAAAAGATTACTCTTAAGAAATTGAAAGTATTAAACATCGACCCTGATAGATGACATGAACCATCTGGAGAGAGTGGCCCAGGCTAAAAAGTGACTCTGAAGTGTGTGAATGAGATATTTTTAATTCCAACCCAAGTAATCAGAGGTTAGGTGCTCAGTTTACTGCATAGTACCTGACATGAGGCAATTTGCTTTTGATGACTGATTAACAGGATTTAGAGAGTAAGAATTTAATAGTGTTTGTTCAGCGTTATTGATGTGGAACTTCTAACCTGTGGGTTTTTCTTATCATTAACCAGGTACGCCTTGTAGAATAGGAATAATTCGTGAGATACCTACCTAAGTGTGAGATCCTTCAAGATCTTTCATTTTCCTTCTGTAATTCTGACCTCAGTATGCAAACATTAGATTTACTGATTTGTTTCCCCAGGCATGTTGATTCCAATAATTGAGAATGCCCTGAGTAGTAGTGATAAATAGTCTAGTCATTGAGTGAGTGTAGCACCTGCTGTATGGTAGAAATCACAATTTCAGGTTATTAATCAGTCTGTTGGGAGGGCCTGCTCAGTCCTGTGGTCTCAGGTGTTTACAGCTGAGCCCTCATTCCTAGTTTCTGGTGATTCTCCCAGGGTACTACCTGTCTATAGGGTCCCACTGAAACAACTAGTTAGCAACACACTTTGATATTTTGAATTACAGACCATGCCAAAATAATTTCAACTTAACTCTTTAAAAAGCATTGTAATATTAGGAATAGGAATAGAAAATTCACAAAACAGAAGCTTAAGATGGCCAAGACCTGAAAAAATATTGACTTCATTGCATCAAAGAAATGCAGATTATAATTAGATTTTAAAAGTCAGTAATAATGCTGACAAGAGTGAAGTTGTATCAGATCTCACTAATGGTAAGAAGGTATGTTGGTATATATTAGATGCAGAGCAGTTTAGCTGGTGAAATCCCTTGGCATTAGTGATTCTATTCTGAGTGTATCCTAAGGAAATAATCAGAGATGAGGCTGAAGTTCAGTGATGAGCCCATAATCTTTGAGAGGAACCTGGCATGGTGCAGCCAGATATATGGCTTGGAATCCTGTTCTACCAGTTACCACTCATGTGAACTTAGGCAAGTTAATTTCTCCACACTTTGATTTTTCTTATTTGTCAAAACGAGATAATAATAGTATCTACCTCCTACATTGTACAGAGAATTAGGTAGGTTAATTTATGTAAAGAACTTGGAACCCTGCCTTGCATAGAGTAAGCAACTATATAAGTATTAGTTATTATCAAGGGTAATATTGTGAAAATTCGAGAAAAGTCTGACAATGGGGTCATTTTTTAAGTGATAGTATGTACATATAAAATAGCCATTAAAATAATGATTTTGAACAATGTTTAATCACATAGAAGACATTGGTAATAACTGAGTTAAACCTAAACTATATGTATAAAAATATCCTAATTTATTTTAAGATTCATTTGCATAGAAGGCAGGAAAGTGACAAAATATTACTCTCTCCCCATTGATGGGATCATAGGTGATTTGTTTTCCTTTTTCACATTATTTGTTATCTGTATGTATTACAGTAATAATTATTAAAAATTATAGAATTCTTATTTTTTATCTTTTTTTTTTTTTACCAAATGCATATTCATTTTGACATATTTTACTTTCTCTTCCTCCTTTCAAAGCTGCTATTTCACTTCCTCAAAATCTTCACCCACACATCATCTGCTTGGTATTTTCTTGCATTTAGCTCTCTTGCTTTGTGTATAGATCAGCCTCCAGTCTATTTCTTCAAGAATAAGTAGACCAAGTGAAATGATTTATGAGATTTTAGTGGTGGAGCCTTTCTCTTGGAAGTTTAAGTCAGAGAATGCTGCTTAGGTGCTGATGGCACGGTGTCCTCTCCCCAATTCATGCATTCAGCCTTGTCTCCCACTCTGACTCTGCATGAACTTGGCTCTCCAGTGGGATCAGAATCCTTAGTAATCCCACACACACAAGAGGGTAATTCCTGACTCCAAGCCTTTTGCTGACCTTCCTCTCTGAAATTGTCTTTCACATTTCTTTATAAATTCAGTTTTCCACACGAGGTTGTTACTTAATTCCATGAACACTTTACAAGCCACCTATTCTACTCTGATTTCAGTTCTCTTGGAACGTAAATATATGTACCACAAATGAACTAAATATTGGCTTGCTTTATTGCTTAGTTCTTCCAGTAAGCTTACAGGGATTGTGTTTTATATTACTGTATGTCTTTCAGTTTTCTAACACAGCGTTATCCATATAACATGCATGTAGAACACAGGAAAATTGGATGTCACTGTGTTGATTACATTTTTACAGATAATTTTTTAGTTTTCTGGTTCATCTACCCTTTTGCCCATCATTTTCTTTTCCTTATTGTCAAGATCAAAATGTTACATCATTTGGTATTCTCAGTCTTAACGGGTATTTGCCTGAAAATCTGATAATGAATTTTCATTTCTAAAATCTAGAAACTAAGGGGTTCAGTGGCAGAGAACACCACAGTTAGCAAATGCATTTATAATAGGGGTTTCATAATATACATTAATATACATATTAATCCTAGTTGTAAGAACAACTCTATCATCAACTCTAAAATATTGCTTGTTTGATCTAGACAATGTCATGAATCTGACAGAGACTGTATTTAAAGTTTGAAAATATTTTAGAAGTTCATAGATTTTACATTTCCTGGAAAGACCAAAGCCCAGGAAATGTTTTAATATATCTGCTCTCATAGTCTAGACCAGTGATTTATAAAGCAGGATTCACGTATCCCATAAGGATATAAAAATAAATTGTTAGAATACCTATATCATTTTTTCATGACTTCTGTTTTTATTATATGTCTTATAAGGTGTAAGTGCAGAAGACATGTTTTTATAAGTAAAAAAATTAGGGTTTTGTGCTTAAATACTTTTATTGATGTGAAATATTATTTTTAAAAGTGAAGACTACTAATCTAAATTAAAGGCAAGAAAATAAGTTGTTTCATAACTTGAAGTCAATTTCTGTTTTTTAGCCATAACAAGTCAAAAATCAACTTACTAAACATGAATTCTGTGTCTGGCCTTAACTAGGAGTTGTGACGTTTGTTGGCATGTGTACCTTGGCATGGATGTACAACATAAGACACATTCCCTGCCTTTGGAGAGCTTGTAGTCTGATTGGAAGGAATGTAGGCAGACGGAACAATTAATTAGATAATGTCACAAAGTAGAATAAGTGTGTGCTGAGAAACCCAGCAATATGAGTTAGTTAGTCTAAAATTGCTAAAGAAAGTATGATGAGAGTGGCATAGTACATGGCGACGCTGCCTTCCCAGAATATTTCAAAGCCCCTTGAAGGTTAAAATATTTCCTCAATAATCAGGTCAGTTCTTAGTCTATGTACTTAAATAAGCTGTCCTTGAATTGTCTCCTGGGCAGAGATGTTAACTGGATGAGTTTTTTACTCTAGTATTCGAAATAATATTTACCAGTTTTCTCAGTGACATGCCCTGCATTTCCTTTGAATTATAAGAGAATGTGGCAGAATAGTCATGGTGGGAAAGTAATGAAGTTTTTGGAGCAATATCCTTTTGGAACAGTGATAGCATATAGAAGGAATTTAAAAATCAGTGTATTAATTTCCTAGGGCTGCCATGACAGAGTACCACAAACTAGGTGGCTTAAGACAACAAAAATTTATCTGTCTCACAGTTTTGGAGGCTAAATGTCGAAAATCAAGGTGTTAGCAAGGTCATACTCCCTTGGAAGCCTACAGAGGACTCCTTCCTTGCCTCTTTCTAACTTCTAGTGGCTTGTCGGCAAACCTCGGACTTCCTTGGCTTGTGGCTACTTATGCCTACACCTTCACATGGCATTCTCCCTCTGTGTCTCTGTCTCCACATGACATGGATTTGGGGCCCCACCACTCCAGTATAACGTCATCTTAACTAATTGTATCTGCATTGACCCTGTTTCCAAATAAGGTCACATTCTGGACTACTTAGGATTATGACTTCAACTTATCATTTTCAGGATAACACAATTCAATCCAGAACATTAAGTAATATCAAAGTCTATAAATGATATACCAAGAGAATGCACAATGGCTTGTCAAATGATACTTTCTTAACTAAAACTCTATGGCCATTCAAATTGGTTAGGCAGTGAATGACAACTGAAAGGAAAGGAAGCTTCCTCTGTTTATGTAGACAGTAAAGTGTACCACGTGGTTTTGATCTTCCTGGTGAAACTCCACAAAGTAATTTGTGGATCAGGATGTTTGTAAGGGTGCATTGGGGATGGGGGGTGAGTGAGAGATAATACTGCCTAACAGCCTCCAAACCTCAGTGGTTTATATCCACAAATATTTATTTCATGTTCACGGATCTGCAGGCTGACTGCGGTTTGGCTGCTTTTGGCTGGATTCGGCAGGGCTGAACTTGGCAGGGCTGAGCTGAACTCCAAAGTTGAGGAAGGGATTTGGGTCTGTTTCACATGTCTTCCTTCATCCTGAATCCCAAGCTGAAGAAGGAAAAGGAGCTACTAGGAGCATACTCTTTTGGTGGAGAGCAGAAACTTGCCAGGTCTCTTAAGTGCCTCAAGCCAATATCAATAACACTTAATCCTCACAGTCTGTTGGTCACAAACAAGTCACATGGCAAATTGGGTGGAGATGTATACTCTGTACTAGTGCAAAGTGCCACAAAGTTGCATAGCAAAGGGTATGGATGTATAATTCTCTTACCGTGAGAGAAGTGCATAGTTAAGTGCAACAATCCAGTCTACCAGAGCCCTTTTTCTTTTGAACTCTGCAAGAACTTTTGTAACAAGCAATCCAACAAACTTTTAAAAGTATTTAAACCATAGACTTGGTTTCTTAACCCAGTCTCCTGGAAAATTATAATTGAATGTCATATACATAATTTTTTTCCAAGAAGAAGTCACTGTACTTCAGAAAGCTGATTCAATTGCACATTGGGCATATTTCTTGCCCCCTTAGACACTTTTTGTTATGGCTTGTTCCTGAACCCACATTTGTTTATTTACCACATTTTAGACAGCGTTAGCCAAACCAGTACATGCCTCTGTCCGTTCTTATTCAACACACCTGAGGCAGAATCTGATAGACTTGCTGGCTCTTGATTGTCCTCTGATAGAAAATATTTTCATTAAGGATAAAACTGTTTACAGATGTGATTGTTGATTGGGCAGCACTATTGAAATGTAACCGTGAATGGTGGTTTGGGGAGATGTCCTGCTTCTAACACCCTCCCTAACAGCACTGGGGCGTGTGACCTGCTGTTTTCTCACTTCCCATGAGCACTTCTCTGTATATCATACATTTTATTTGTCATAAATATTTCATACCCTCTTTTTTTCTGATTGTTTTATTTATGTAAACCTTATGTCCCTTGTCAAAAATGGAAGTTTCTTTAGAGCATATTGAGTCCTTTTTATATTCATAGTTTTAGATAAATAGTACAGTGGTAGATATAAAATGAGTTCTTAGTAAATGCTTGCTGAATTGAAGAAAATTACTCATAAATGTTTCAAGGCACTAAGGAGTAAGTGTAAATTGTTTATTGCCACTTATAGTCTCCATGTGAATAAATATGCTGAAAGCACATTAAAAAGAGTAGTGAGTCAGTTATTTTTTATTTTGTATTTTTACAAGTATGAGTGTATGCCAGTATATTTTGAAAATGCATTTAATTGCAGATGTTATCTACAGAGAAGCAGCATATGGCCGTTTCTTTAGTTAAGTGGCAATGTACCTGGTAGAGTCAACGTTGAGTCTTAATGATAAAGTCTCAGAAGACACTCAAATTTAATTCTTGAAAACTAGTGTTTGCCACCCAGGTACTATATATTTTTTGAAAAGACTTTCCATTTAATTTTTAATACCTTTTCTTGTCAAATTTTGGTTTTTTTGTTGTTGTTTTCATCAGTTAACTCTTAATTCGGATCCATCAAATAGATGCTGTCTCACAGTTTACTATTTGGTGAGGCACCAAATAATAATAATTATTAATCATGGCAGTAATAGTAATAGTAGTATCAGTAAATATTGTTCATATTTATTTCTTTCCTGGAATTGAAGGAGTGGGGAATGGTACAAAACCAGGATCCATCTGCTGTGGGCACAGGGTGCTGGTACAGTGATTCACATCAGCACCTATTCTCTGCGAAGCTTTGGGGAATGAGATTGAGTTTTGTACCCGTAAAGAGACTTCAGAAGAACAACGTGGAGTCAAACCCTCTTTGGGCCAGGGCTAGAAGATGTCTGATAGAAAAATCAGATGGGCCAGAGACCCTATGATTTCAGGAATGGGTCTGTTTGATAGTGTTAAAATGAATTCCAAAAGTAATTGAGAACAAACCTTTCTTCCCTTGTTGCCTGTTTATTGATGCTGTTTGGAGCCTATCACCTTTAGATTTGTCTTAGAGATCATCCGAAATGATCCCCCAGTGCTGGAGCAACAGTAGCAGGTGTCTGCAGAAACCTCACTGCGGGTGATGCAGGCATCAGAGTTTTTCCAGCTCTTGTGAGGAGCAATCATATGCATGTGGTAGGTACCCAGTAAATAGTGATTGATGGTGAGAAAGAGGAAGTTTTCTCCTATGGCTGGGAGATTAGATCAGTGGAGTTCTCTGCTCTGTTTTCATTGCCTCCAGTAACTTTCTGTATGACAATGCAGATTTCTCCCTTCTTATCTGTCCTTGTGTACAGGTAGAACTGTTCAAAACCAACTTCTTATACCTTATGAGTATTAATGAATGCATTCAATATATTGAAAAGTTTTGGCAAAAATTTTATAGGACTATAATTTTTAGATCTAAAAAGGAGCCGTAATTTTAGAGCTTAGAAAAAAATAACTTTTGTAATTTAAAATCCATAACTTTTTTTAATCAAAATTCCAAATTCTGATTCTTCGTATTTACCATATTCTTTTTTCTATGGGGAAATAATTAGACTGACAGAAGATTACATTTCAAAACAACAGAAACAGAAAAAAATTGCCAACTGCTAAGAGCATATTCAAGGACATATCATTACTTCTGTTCTTAAAACTTAAGGAGTAATTCATTTAATTTAGTGAATTAAGGCAATATGCTTTCCAGTTAGCTCTTCAAAAACCTAATCAGTGTAATAAATATTTATTGAATGTACTGACTTACTCACTGTGGTGCATTTAGTATGAATAGTAATGGCTAACATGAATACAGGTCAGTATTTACATCCTAAAGGACAATTGGCCAGAAAGCGGGGTTCATCCTCTTTCTTTTTAACTGTGGTTAAATCTAGAAAGAACCAAGCAGTTGATGTGAAAATTCTGTGTGATGACAGCTTATCCATAAAGGCCATGGTCAGTGGTTCTTTGGGGTCAGACAGAGCCGATCATTCTGGCTGTAACTCTCATGGCTGCTTGACCTTGAATAAATTCTTTAATCTTTCTAAACTATAGACTCCTTATCTGAAATGGATTGAGAATATTAACTCCCTCATACAGTCATAAAGATAACAGTGTGTGTCACAGTACTGAACACAAACTTTGGTGCATATGGTTAATGTTCAATAAACATTTAACTGCTGCTACTTTCTGTCATCTTTGTATTCACTAGATCTGCCTGGCTTGTTCACTATGCAATTTTTCTATTTTGGGCACATTTGAATATAGCTCTCCAGGTGTTGTCGAAAGCAATATTTCATGAACACTTGAATATTTGAATTCATTGAAATCTCAGTGGATAGAATTTTCTGTTCCATGGGACACCAGACTACACATTAAATCTCTATAACAGCCATTTTACAGATAAGAAAACTGAGGATTAGAGAAATTGGGTAACTTGCCCAAGGCTACATACCCTGTAGGTGGTGGAGGCCTGTCTTTCTGTAAAAATGCTTCTCTGCCTTAGTAACATGGATGGTTAAGTGTTATTCAGATGAAACACAGAGCGTATTGAAAACAGAACTTCTCAGGTGTGTAGAGTTTCTAAAATCTCAGCTTTTTGAAATCAAAAAATTTAAAAATGAATTTAAAATATTAGTTTACCCAAAGAGCTTGATTTTCCTCACAGCAGTGGCTCTCAGTGGGTGTGGTACCCATCCCCCAGTGCATTTCGGTTGGCATGGTTATGGGAGGTGCATACTGGCAGTTAGTTAGATGGAAGCAGAGGTGCCAGATGCCCTTCGAAGAGTGCGACAGTCCAAGAAAAATGAACATTTGTGCTTTACACTCGGGGATTTTACATCTTCTATAGGATCTATATGAATCTATATTATGTCTTCTAATGAACTTGTGCCTGAGAATTTACATATTGAAATACCTATTAATTACATTCCTTTGGGCATTACATTGATTTTATAAAATTAAGTATGTAAGTAAGTTACATTATCTGTGAATTTCATTTCATTATAATAAAGGACATATATATTTATTTAGGTGAGGTGTTGAGTATGGTAAGGTTGGGAACTGTCCCTTTACAGCAGTCATGCAAAGGGGTCGCTCAGCTTGAGTTCAGTCCTCTTGGCGATAAGGCAGCCACTCTGTCTGCAGGCAGCTCTTTGTATGTGTCTGTCAGTTCTTATACTGAGCCACAGCCTCTCTCCCTCCATATCCAATGCCTGGTCCTAGGTATACCCCTTGAAGATCTATTAAGCCTAAATCCTCCACTGGATAAAGATTCTTCAGATATTTAAAAACAGTTGTCATTTAATCCCAAGTCTTCTCTCCAGGCTAAACCTGATCAACTCCTTTGACTGATATTCCTAAAATTTACCTTTATGTCAATTAACAATCTGGTTGCTCTAATTTCCCTATATTTTTCCTATAGTGTGAGATCCAAAGGTGAATGCAATAATCCAGATATATACTAATCCTCAAAAAGAGTGCTACAGACTATCATAATCTTTTAATTCTGAGTTGATTGCACTAGTGTTTTTGTTGAGGGGTGGGAGGAATGCGGTGGAATCACACCACTGGGTATAGGGATCTTACTATCATCTAAAACTGTAAATCGTATTCACTTGTGCTAACGCCGAGCTCTACCTTTCTCCTTCCTTAGCAGCTCACCAGTAGAACCGAGATTCACGAGGAAAATTCCTCCTCATAATAATTGCTTCCTTTCTTACAGACAGCTGAGGGCTTTCTGAATCCTAATGCTGTTATCCAGACTGTCATTGATCCCTCAAAAAGGGTGATAACGTGGCCTCCGTAGTTTCATTCAAGTCAGTGATAAATTTTTGAGGAAGACAGGGCCCCAAAAGGATACTACGTTAAGCTATTAACATCCTCCCTACAGGTTGAGGATGGAGATCAGCTCCCAGCTCCGAGTTCAGGTTAGTGAGTCGATCAGCAAATACCTCTTGGCGCAGTAGTTCAATGATTTCTTTTATCCATCCATAGAAACAAACATCCACCTACACATGCAGCCCACAATTCTCCACCTTATCCATAAGCAGACGAGAGAAATTTATCAAATGCCTTTTAAGTAGAGTTACACTGTGTTTATTACCTCATTTTCCTGATCCACTAGAATAGTATAATAGCTATGTCGAAGAGGGAAATGAGGTCAGTGTAATTTGACTAAGCCAGCATTCCCTGAACATGCTCTCCTCCACCGGCCTGCACTCCAGCCATACCAGATCACTCAGGACTCCCTGAGCACCACACATTCCCTCCCAGCAGCTTGCACTTCCTCATTCTGCCCGATTGGCCCGGACTCTCCTGCATTCATGGTCTGGGACACTGCTGCTCCTCCTTCATAGCCCAGTGCTAGCATCACTGTGATGCTGCCCACATACTCCTTCCCCTGGAGGCGGGGTATCAAGGCTGGGTAAGTTGCTTCCCTGGCTGTGCTCCGTGGTTCCCAATATCAGAGCACTCACCACTTCCCCTTTTATCAGCTGATAGGTTGCAGTTGTGTTCTTCCTGAGCTTCCTGGCTTATGAATGATGTCTTCATTTTTGTTATCTGCAGCAGAGTACTTGATCCATGGTAGAAATTCCAAAAGGGGATTCACTTGTTTGTTTTTCTGCAGAATGGTTTGTTTTCTGGAAACATTCTGGATTTCAGGGTTCACTGCTTCCTCTTTCAAGTCCTTACTAACTTGCCTTTAATGATCATTTCTAAAGTTTTCCTGGGGATCTAGGTGATTTCCTTCAATGTGTAGTTTGCATAATCCCCTTTCTAACTTTTGTTGAAAATTAAAATGCATTTCACTGTTTTCATGCTTCTGGCATTTCCCAATCTCTTACAATTCCTGAACCTGTCAGTGACTTTTTAGAATTTTCATTTGCCTGTCTTCTTAGAACTTATAACATGATCTATCTAGCCCAGAGATTAGTCTTCATTTAGAGTATCTAAGAGCTTTAATATTATCTCTTACTCATCTTAGGTAAGAGGGCACTGAAACTCACATTTGTTTAATCTTTTTTCCACATTAAATTTTAGTTCCCTAGGCAGGGAACAATGGAAAAAGAATTGACTAGTTCTTCATTCATTTTGCCATCCAAAGACTTCCTCCCATTTCCCAAGTAGCAGATTGATAGCTGTCCTTAAGCATCCTCTTGCTTCAGGCATAACTTTTAAACTTTGTCACCCTTCTATTTTGTTTTTTGTTGCTGTTGCATCATTTTTGTGATACACATTTGTTTATTTGGGGTGTTGTCTGCTGTTTGCTCCCGTTTCAAGTTTGTGGCACATGCTCATGTCTGGCTCTATGCCCTTCTTCCCAGGTTTCTCTCTTGTTAAAGAAAGTATTCAAATTTCTGACCTTGGTTAACAATGAAATTTGAATATTCTTCCTTTGTTTAGATGACAGTATGGCTTTGAGAGAGACTAAACACCTGTCATAGTTTGGTATAAGTATTTTCTAGGAGGAAATGTCTTCATAGAAAGGTATGTTTTGATCTGTTCCCTAAGTGGCCAAACTCAGTGTGACCAAGCCTCCATGTGTGTTCCTGTGATTCTTTCATTTGTGTATTAGGAAACATGTTATTGGGAAAACAGTTGAGAGACATCGTGGATACACTGCAGTTTCTCGTCCTGACTGGCTTATACATGAATATTCAAGGAGCTCAGTGTGTTAGATACGAATTCAAAAAGCCATACTATGCTGTGTGGGTCCACACTGGTTAGATGGAATTAGGGAGTGTCTGCTAGCTGTCTCCTTAAATTATGTGTAAATGGTGCCATGATCTCAAGTAGGGAACACTATGCTGGTAATACAAAAAAAGTTTGTTTTCAACACAGTTCTTATGAGGTAAGGATTTTGTATGTGCTATTTTTATTTGAATAATGAACTGAATTTAGGTTTAAATGGACTATCCTGATTTAAGAGTGAAAGAAGAAATATTTAGATGCAAGATTCAGCTTGTGCTCTCTCATAAAATTCTCTTTGGTCTGCAATACATTGTAAGTGCAGGATACTCTAATCAGTCAGTGTTTAGATGAGTCCAGAGTGTATTGATGTGAGGGAAAGTCAACATTAATTGAATGAAGGGCTTTTAAGAAGCCCATTATAACCGCTTATAATGGAAAATGTAGTTTCCATTAGAGATTGATTTAGGGATCTCTGGTTCTTCACCGAAGCATGAAGGCTGCTGTGTGGTGCTCTGTGCAAATCACTTTTACGGTATCCTCTGCTGAGCTCTTTCTGTTTAACCTGTTGGTGTGTCTAAACCTGAAAGGACTGCATCTGTCTTGTTTAAGGATATAAAAATTTCTGGAAACTTAAACCAAAGATTAGCATATTTTTCATTTATCTAATAGAATATTGAAAAATAAAGCTTTACCAGTTCTAAACAGACACAGCAGCACCAGATGTCAGTTCTTGGATCATTTAATCTTTTTCTCTTGGGCTTATTTTTGTTAATATTTTTCTTCTGGAACCAAATATTAGTTTCTGGCTCAGCTTGCAATTTAAAATTTTCCAATTAGATTGCTATGACTTCATTTTTATTCATGAGGGGAAACTTAATAAAGATCATTACATATTTGTGGCATGTAGGAGATGAACTTTAAAATAAACCACTTGGCCCAGGGCAGGGCAGAGAGCCTGGGATTTTAATCCTTTCTGGATTCTAAGGGAGGCTGGCATGAGTCTACATTTCCCATCCCTACTTAATTCTTGATTTGAGAGGAATCCTTGGATTTGTATTGATCAACCATATAATTGACCTTATTCCCCAATTCTGGATTAATTTAATTCCTTGCTTAGTTTTATATGGATTTTTTGCCTACTCCCATGACAGGTATTTAGGGAAGTATAAGGAAAGTGTGAAACATGGTAGAGTTTGACTGGAAGGAACTCATGGCTTGGAGCTGAGGAGGTAAAGTAAAGTGTCATTGTCACACAGTGTATGATTAAGTGCCTTGTAGTAACTGATAGGTGACATGTGAAATAAGCTCCTAAGGAGGAGAGAGAAGGGCACACAGTGGTCAAGGAAGGTTCTAAAGTGGAACTGGGCCTCGTGTTGGACCCGGTCGGGACGAGGAGTGTAGCGGTTACCTCAAGCTTCGGGAAAGAGTAATAAGGGTGAAGGTACAGAGTTGGGGAGGAGCCCAGTGGGTTCAAACCATGGTGTGAGACTGAGCTAATCAGAGTTGGATGCTCAGCCACCATCTTATCTTTTCTTTTTTTTTTTTCTTTCATCACCCAAATCCTTGAATGAGTACTAACTACCTCAGCTCACTGTAGCATGGCCTCCACTCCCACTGCTCCACTAATACGGTCTTGTTGGAGGTCTTCTGTGGCCCCCACCTCTTCTGGTGGCCAGCTACATTCATCTTAACTTGCAGATCTATGCTGAGGCATTGAACGTTGTTGATTCCAGAATAATTTTTATTGCTTGTCTCCAAATGCTTTCTGACTCCAAAGGTTACTGAAAGACACTGGAGTGTGTACCAAACTGGATTTAAATCCCTGCTCCACCACAGCTACTGCTGTAGAATTAAAGAAATTAATTAGCGTCTCTCCGCCTCAGTTTAACATAAATAAGGATACCCAACTCATTATGTGATTCTAAGGATTAAAAGAGAAAATATATGGATAATATGATGAAATCAATGACTTATGGTAGGCATTAAATGACTAACCAGGCATCAAGGTTAGTTCCCTTTCCCTACCTGGTAGCCACTTTGTCCTTGCCTGAATGTGCCTTGCCCTTTTCATTTCCATCCCTTTGCTGAGGTGTTCCTCTTTCTGGAATGCCCTGTCTGTCTTCTTTACCTCCAGGATTGCTGGAGGGCAGGAATTCCAGACCAGCCTGAGCAAGAGTGAGACCCCTGTATCTGCAAAAAATAGACAAATTAACTGTGCACCTGTAGTCCCAGCTACTTAGGAGGCTGAGGCAGGAGGATCGCTTGACCCCAGGAGTTTGAGGTTGCAGTGAGCTATGGTGATGCCACAGCACTCTAGCCAAGGTAACAGTGTGAGACCCTGTTTCAGAAACAAAAGAAAGAAAGAAATTCTAACCACCTTGAAAGGTTTATTTTATCACCTCAGTCATAATTGAGCTTTGTATCTCTTGGGTTCTTTGCATTATTCATTGGATAACTCCAAGTTACTACCCTACAGTTTAGTTATTTGCACAGTCTTTATTTTCTCCATTGGATGATAAACTCCTTGAGGGTAAAGCCCACGTCAGGGACACAGAGATAAACCGGTAAGAGTTAAGACTGTATTCCCCGTTGTTTCTATACAGTGCCATGTGCATAGCTGTTAGGCTTCCAGGGTGATCTCACCATTGTATTTTTTTTTCCTAACTGCAACCATATGCTGATAATTTCTAATTCCTTTTCTCTAGCCTTCACTGCTCTTCTGTGCTTTCCATGTAATCAAATGTCTGGTGAGTATCTCCAGCTGACTCCCATAGGCATGTCAAAGACAACGTGTCCAAAACTGATCTCTCATCTCTTTCCTTTCCTTCATCCCATACACAGTCTACCCTCTTCGTGTATATTATACCATATCTTTGGTGTCATAGTCCTCTTAATCCCTGAAGCAGAAACTTGGAGGGCGTTCTTCATTCCTTCCCTTCCTGTGTTGTCTGCATTGAATGAGTCACCAAATCTCAACTCATTTGCCTTCTAAGTATTTCTTGAATCCACCCCCCCCCCATGTCTTTGTCAACTATGGCTGCCTGGGTTTGGGCCCTCCTCTCTGAATTAATTTTACTATAATTTCTAATAAGTCTACTTTGCCCTGTCCTTAGTCCTTTTAAGTCCATCTTCTACCTCTGAAATCTGATTATGCTACACTCCCTCATGTTAAAGTAACCCTTTGGTGACTTCCTTTCATATACATCAGGGATTTGAACATTGGTTTTAGCTCATGAACCAGCTCTGATTAATTTTGTAGTGGCCACTGTAAGTGCTGCTGTTGAGTTCACCATGATCACTTAGTGATGTCAGATGAGGTGCAGTGAAGCGGGTGGGCATGGCACAGTGCGTAGCTAGGATTAACTTCAAGCTCCTTAGCATGGCATACAAGGTCTTCCATGACGCTGATCCTTCCCAGGTCTTCATCGTCAGCTCACTTTACCCTGGGACAACAGGGAACTATTTTTTCTTGTTTTTCTTCAATCTGGATCTGCTTCCCTATACCCTTTACCTGGGAAGCCCTTAGTGTATGTGTGTAGAGTGCCTGGGATGGACCCTGCATAAGACTTTTTTTTATTGAAAAAAATTATGTATATTGTGTTCAACATGATATTTTGAAATATACACATTGTGGAAAGACAAAATTGAGCTAATTAGTTGTTCTTCTTGTAGGCTCTAATGGCACCCTTTCCCTCCTCCATAATAGCATGTATCACATTGTCTTGAAATCCTGGCAGTCTCCCCCGCAAGACAGTAAATACCATTAGAGCAAATATCGTGTCTCATTTATCTTTGTCTCTGGTACTTATCGCAGTACCTTTCTTGTAATACATATCGTGGATTAAATTGTTTACTGAACTAAGTTAGTAGATAATTTTGATTGTGAACATTCTTTGCTTTTTTTGATTTCAATTGATTGGTGAATATCCTTTTGCTTTGGGGTGAAAGGACAGATTTTTAGGAGTGTTAGTGCTCTGTGGAAAATTTTGATTGGTGAATCGGGCAGTCAGTAGACATTGGAAATTTTTGACCAGGGGAGTGGCATGTTGAAATTGGTGTTTACGGAAGATTGATCTGAGAACAGCCTTTCATTATACCACTTCTGGCAAGCATAGGCGAGCGTCGCAGGCTGAAGGGTGGGGAACATGTGGCCCTCCAGACCCCCAAGTGCAGCCCCTCAACTGACTCCAAACGTCACAGAATAAATGCCTTCATTAAAAGGATTTGTTCTGTAAAATTTAGAGTCAGTCAAAAGGCCAAATTCATGGATCCAGAAGGCACATGTGGCCCCAAGGCTGCGGGGTCCCCACCAATTTCTGAGGAATAGCTTCCTGAGTCTTAGTGCTTTCATTTCCACATTTGCTCAAATGTGATGTACTTTCTGGCATGTTTCTGAAAATAAAATAGAGCGCTGAGGGTTATTTTTATTTTTAAAGAAAGAACATTCTTGTAAAACACCTAAGAGCCATTTCACATAATTATCTATGAGATATATTCATTATTAATTACTTGATTATGAGTTCAAAAAATTTTCTAAATAGTGTCTGCATAGCTAGGCTACAATCTCATAAAGTCAGTGAAGGTTTTCATTTTGGCATGTCTTAAAATGTTTACTAATTATGAGGAAAATCTTCAGTTTTCCATCAGCCTTTTACTTTATAGTTTAACATCTCCATTCGAATTGTAGTTTTGTGTTTTTCTTTCATCTCCCTCCCTGCCATGGGCATTTGCATTTTGCATTTGACTCATGTGACTGTTTCCTGGTTAAAGTTTATCTTTCACTTGTTTTGAGCTATATAACTATGCTTTATTCTTCATATTGGCTATTATACACTTTTAAATTTACAGTTGCTTTGTTATTTTCTATTACAGGGTTATGACTCATTGATTTTAAAAAAGAACTTTTTCAAATACTTTGCACTTTTGATTGTGTTATTATGGATACCAAGGAAGAGAAGAAGGAACGGAAACAAAGTTATTTTGCTCGGTAAGCATTCACTTTGCAAAATTATATCAGTACTTTAAAAAATATATATTTGAGGGACTTTATCCTCAAGTATTACATGGTCTTTTTTGTTTTGTGACTGTTTATAAACAGAGAGGATAACTAGTAGAAGTTAAATATACTTTGCTTCGTCCATTTTCTTATTTATATTAGAGGAATAACATTTGGTTCTTCTCTATCTTTGACAGTTCTCTCAGGCAGTGCTGCTCAGAAAAGCCAGCTGTTATGCACTGACTTGCAGATTGCTCTGAATCTTACGTTTAACAACCTACCTTGAATTTAAAATCCTGAGTGCTTACCTCCTGCTGCTCTGTAACTTAATTAGTTGAGCTATAACTAAAAATCTGACACATTTAAAGCTCATCACCTTGTGGGGAGTCCATTACTAAAAAATGTTTCTGTAGGTAGGTGAAATGGATAAAATTATATTTTGGAATCAGTATCATTTTTAATGCTTGAACTTGTTCAACATATGTATATACACGCACACATTTGATAATATCTGAATAGATGTAATCTAATATATGATTGGTTACTGTTTACAGATTTAAACATCTATCTGGCAGTCACCGAAATGATATGCTAAACATTTATAAGTCATTTTGGTAGCCGGAATATTTTCAAACTGAGAAAACATAGTCTTAAAATGATCATTATGGTTCTCCTAAATTGAAGTACTTCGTAAGAACTGAATTTGGCCTCTTCGTATCTCCAACCCCCAATCTATGTTCATTAAAGATGCATTTTCTGTTTTCTAAATACAAGCCGTGAACTAAAACCAAAGTTTGCTGTTGATGTTTTTATGCGGTAATTAAGGTGGATTTTAGGTTGTTAATAGGAAAAGAAAGGAAACAATTTAAGGACCTACCATGTACTAAGTGCTTTATTTATTATTTTATGTATCTTCAAAATAAACGTATGGCATTGGTTGCTTTACCCCTATTTTACCAGTGAGGTAACTAAGACTCAGAAAGTATTTTGTCTATTTCATGCAGCGTAAGAGTCAGTATTCAAACATAGAGCCCTCTCCAAAGGGCATGCTCCAGTTAGGAATAATAAACCATAAATAAGGGTTTCTGGAAGCAAGAGTTAAACTACTAATTTTAGTGAAATATTTTCTGATATTAGGACTACAGAGAGTAACCACATTGGGAAAGGAAGAAATCAGGCATATAATGGATGAGACGTTAGAAAGATAGGATATTTAGAATAAATAAGAATTACATAACTTTTTATTTTGAGATCATTGTAGATGCACATGTCGTTGAAAGGAGTAATAGATACTTTGTATCCTTCGTTCGGTTCCCCCCTCAATGGTAACATCTTGCAAGACTATGGTATAATATTACAACTAGGAAATTGACATTGATATAGTCTACCAACCTTATTCAGATTTCACCAGGTTTACAAGCCCTCATTTTGTATGTGTATTTGTATGTATTTAGTTCTGTGCAGTTACTCCACATGTGTAGATTTGTGTGGCCACCATCGCAGTCAAGATACAGGACAATTGCATTGAAAGGATCCCACATGCTACCCTTTCGTAGCTATACTTACCTCCCTCCCTCCCTCTACTCGCCACCATGACAACCACTAATGTGTTTTCAGTCTCTATAGTTTGTCATTTCAAGCGTATTATATAAATGGAATCATACAGTACGTAATCTTTGTTGTTTAGCTTTTTTCCACTCAGTGTAATTGCCTTGAGCTCTGTGGAAGCTGTTGAATGTATCAATAGCCGTTCCTTTTTATTGCTCAGTACCATTTCATGGTATGGATGTACCACGGCTTTCTAGTCATTCATCCATTGAAGGACGTTTAAGTTGCTTCCAGTTTGGGCTATTACTAGCACAACTGCTAGGATCATTTGTGTACAAGTTTTGTGTGAACGTAAGTTTTCAATTCTCTGAGATAAATGTCCAAGCATGCAATTGCTGGCCCAAATGGTGTATGTTCAGTTTTGTAAGAAAATACTATACTCTTTTCTAGAATGGCTGTAGCATTTTACATTCCCATCAGCAAAGTATGAGTGATCCAGTTTCTTTGCATTGTCACCAGCACTTAATGTTATCACTATTTTTTATTAATATTTTAGCCATTCTGATAAGTATGTAGTGATATCTCATTGCAGGTTTGATTTCTATTTCCTTAGTGGCCAGTGAAGTTGAACATATTTTCATGTGCTTATTAGCCATCTGTATATCTTCTTCAGTGAAATCCCTTTACATGTCTTTTCCCCATTTTCTAATTGTTTGGTTTTTTATGAGTATATTTTATGAATTTACATCCTAGAACGTAGTCCTTTGTCAGATATGTGGTTTGCAAACATTTTCTCCCAGTCTGTAGCTTGTCTTTTCATCCTCTTAACAGAGTCTTTTGCGCATCAAAAGTTCTTAATTTTGGTGTGGTTCAATTTATCCGTTTCTCCTTTTATGAATTATACTTTTGGTGTCAATTCTAACATCTCTTTGCTTAGCTCTAGGTTCTGAAGATTTTCCCCTGTTTTCTTTCCTAAGGGTTTTATAGTATTCTGTCTTATACTTAAGTTTGTGATCCATTTTGAGTTAATTTTTCTGTGAGTTGCCCCCGGCGATGGATGCACTATGTAGTGGTTTTAAAAGCTATAGTGCCTCCTCAGACTGAATCCAAACTGAATATGTCAGGTTTCAGTGTGAAAATGTCAGTTCTTGACACACTCATGGCAGAATAATTACTAGCTGCACCAAAGTAAGGCAAACACGAAAATGAGGCTTATTGAGGAGAGAAAGATAGGATTATGCGGCAAGAGCAAGATATAGGGTTACAGAGCATGATACGTACTCCACAGATGATGACTAGACCCAATGTTGCAGCAAAGTGAGAACAAAAGGAAGGGCGCAAGAAAAAGGGCCTGGTGTTGATCTGCGTCTTGTTTTATAGTGCCTGGATCGGGTCCTCCCTTGTGGCTCAGAGATCACCATGGAACCACTTTGATTAGACAGTTGGGAGTCACATGACTTGAGTCTTAGCTACGCCTACAGGTTGTTCTCTTTCAATTTCTGGACTCTATGGTACCTGTGCTGCTTGGCCGGTGAGAATCCGCTGCATTCTTTTGCAGCTGGCACACTAAGTTATTTATGATTGGCAGATTTGTAGGCTATTTCTTCCTCCCCCAGGTATGGAGAGGATTAGGGTGGGGCAATTGCACCAAGGCAAAGCGCCCACTTTTGTCCCTAGGAGACCTGGAATCCCTTGCTATCCACCTAACAATTCTTGTAGTAAGAACAGTAACTGCTGGTTCATGAGCAACTTGCTCACTGTTAACCTCTTCTTATCCTAAAATGTAGAGTAGTGGGAAGCCTTAGACTGAGAATACAAGCCAAAACTGTTCTGGAAGAACAACTTAGTTCTTTCAACTCAGAAATGTAAAATTTAATTGTCATGCTTACATTGACTTCTTCTGAAAACTATTCTAACAAAGAAAAGAAAAACATACCCCCAAATGCTTAAGTATGGCCTTGGGACATAGGGACAGTAGGACTAGGACAGAAATCAGTGGTGTTATTAAAACAGGAAGATGACATGATAGGTTACTAGGAAATGAGGAGAAAGAAAGAGAGGGAGGAAGGAGGAGAAAGAGAGAGAACGAGAAAACGCAGACTGACAAACCTGTAGTTTAGCTGTTACAATGTTACAGTGCAGTAGAAGCCAGAAACGGTCAAGCTATTAAAAGCAAAAAGCAGACCCAAAAACCCCTAATTGGAAAAGAGACAGCTAAAGTTATAAATCTTTCAAATGAATAAAATCATGATTACCAACAGAACTAACTTACAAGCCAGTTTCTGACAACATAGGGCAGATTTCTCTGGAGCAGTGTACTGAAGGGCAGTCCAAGTGAGATCTCTGGGGAGGAATGTTAAGTCAGGCCAAGGGTAAGGCCAATTTGATGCAATCACAATTTTCTCTAAATTATACCACCTTACACAGATCTCCACTAGTGTTCAGAGGAAATCAAAAGGAAGATTTGTCCTGATGTCTGCCTGCCACCACCATCGTGTATCTGAAAGCATAAAAATTGCTTTTTAACTGTTTCCCTCCTTCCTCCTTACCTTTTTTCTCCTGAGTAATAGCCAATGTTTTCTTTGTATATTATCTTATCATGTGATTTCATAAACATTGTATCACTGCCTTTGGCAAATAATTCTTTGCCAAACCTCCTTTGTTGATGTTTCTCTCGCTCGCTCTCTCTCAATTTAACATCAAAGCAAAGATAAGGTTATAAAAGACCCTATGTTGATAATTTTGGATTGAAATTAGTGATTTGAGGGGTCACCTAATCCTTCATTTCTCATAAGTTATCTTGAAATATGCCTGTGTAACTTTAAATAGAAGGGTGGATTAGTGTCATTGCTAGACAGATTTATTCTGGGTAAGTCCTGATGAGTCTTCAGGATCTCCTGACCCTGCTCCACCTGGTTTTCAGGAGCTTTAGTGTAGTTTTTTACCAGTTGTTTATTTTACAAAAGCTTCGTCAAATCTTTTCCCATGTTTTTGCAAATAATTTGTATGTGTGTGAATGCCTTGATCCCTGACAGATCTTGAAAACCAAATGAAAAACAGAATTATTAAAGCAAATTATACTCTCTGTGCTATTTGCGCTCTGTGCAAATTATTCGGTCCTCTGGGGTGAATGTTGTTCATTACCGCCTCTGCTCCCGCTTCCCTCCCCCGGAGCTAGAACGCAGGTATTTATTTATTCAGTAGTGCCACACAGGGCTCTCTTCTTTTACGCTCATTTGATGTTATTTGTTATTTGTGGTTTTTGTGTAGGTCCCTCCATGCTGTCTGTATGTGTGTTTGAAAATTCTCTGAAAGCATATTTTTCAGGATGAAAGGTTAATTCAAGACATCCAAGATACATTTGTAGTTAACCCAAAGTGGTGTTTTGTGGGAAGTGTACTTTTTCCGTCTGATAAGGTCTGAGAGGGCCTGTGAGTGAACACTGAGTGATAAAGGCTCTTCAGACCTTGTGTTGTTCACACAGGTCCCCCTTCCTTCTGCTTGCTGGCCTCCCACCGCTGCCGTTCCCTGGTTATCATGAAAAGCAGAACTGCCACTCCCAGCTTCTCTCTTCTCTTACCCACCCCCTCAGGGCCAGCAGTAGGATCCCGCCTCCTCTGCCACCAGCCTGCGATACAGGATGCGGAATGTAGAACATACCTAGCTTCCATCCCTGGCCTCTGCCCTGACAGTTCTTCAGCCTTGAACCTCTGATTCATCAGAACGCTTAATGTTTGGCAATCACTCCAGTATATAACCTTGGGCAAGTTTTCTGCACTTCCTTTACCCAACACTTCTTCAGTGGTTTAATGTGGCTAATAATAACCCACTAACAAGCTGGTTTTGAAGAAGGAAGCATCCCAGCCAGAACTGGGGAGAAGCCTGAACCGGCCACAGCAAGAAGCCTGGAGCTGAATGGCTGGTCACTGATTCCCTTTTTCAGGGAGGAGATGTTTAAACCCACTGTATATCCTTTTTTATTAAGTGTCCATAGTACGCTTTGTAGCTTTCTTGTTCAAACAAAATGAAACCAAGATGGCTGTGAATATTGAGGTAATGTATAAAGAGTTCCTTGCATATTGAGTACTCAGACATTCCTTTAATAACAAATCATTGCTGACCTTACTTCTGTGCCTACCTCCACCTTCATCTTCACCCAGTTCTCATCTTGATACCCACTCCTGTCCCATGAGCTGTTCCTCTTGTTCAGATCAGGGAGGAAGGAACAAGTACAACAGTCCAAATTGGAATAGTACATTTTCCCAAAGATACTTTGTTATGAGCACAGTTAGGTTCTGGAATATCATAAAGTAGAATTATTAATATGTAGTCCAAAGGCCTTGGAGAAATCTAAGTCACTCTTTTATTTAACAGTTGGAACCTAAGCCTATGAGGTGAGAGTGTCCATGATGTGCTGGCCCCATACCAGGGCATTTTTTATGTATTGATTGGTAATGAGAGCCTCACCACTGGTATTGCTGGACACACTATCATGGCTCGGGTAGGCATGCCAGAGATACTGACCCCCTCAGCCCTCGGAGGGGCCAGGCAGGGATTGGGATGGCCAGAGACCTGGGCTGGTCACCTTTAGCTATGATCGATATCTTACCCCAGGGTGGAGTGTAAGTATTACCCTCTTTATGCATGCCCTGATTATGAAAAAGGGTTGTGAAAACTGATCCAGATTGTCTTCGCACCAAACATCTGATAAAAAGAAAACATTCATCTCCAGATATGATTTGACTGATGTGGAAATTTTGATTCAAAGGGGTTGAATAACTTCACTGAGATGAAGATAGGTAAATCAGGATTGGGAACTAGTTCTGTCCTTCTCCATCTAGAGCTTATGCTCTGCATTGCTGCCCAAGGTCACGTAGCACCTTAGAGGCAGATGGGGCCTGTGAAACACAGGTTACCTGACCTGCTGCTACTCACAGTGTGGGTTGCATAGACTTCTATGAGCAGCACTGACAAGTTACGTTAATTTATACTATTGTAAATTCATTTGGAGAAAGGCATAATGGGTTCTAAAGATCTAACTTATGAATTAACCTTTTAAAAAACAACTTGTTTATAACTTGAAGACCTCCCATACTACATGTCTTGTCAACTTCATCCATCCGTAATATGGTTAATGTCAGAGTAATAACCTACCAAGGCAATAGGAAACCTGCTGTCTGTATACTCCACCAGTATAAGTCAGGGTTTTGCATTACAGTGATCCACTTTGCTCTCTAAGATTGCATCTTGTCTACAAAGAGTAATTGCCCATCATAGAAATGAATGCAGAAGTACACTTGAACAGAAAGCCTTCATTTGCCTCCTTGGTCAAATACGGAGTCTAGGATCCCGTGGAAGGCATCACCGAGATGATCTGGCTGGCTGATCTGCAGCACTGGATGAGAACATGGGCATACTCCCTGTCTCCTGTCCCACAGAGGCAGTCTTTGAACCCTAGAAAAGAGTTATCTCTTTGTGGTACGCCTGTGCCAAGAATGAATATACCACATGGCTAGAGTGGTGTGATGTGAACTCTTGCCCTTTCTTTAGTTAACAATCTGTAAGGTTATTTTTTCCTGCTGGCCAAGAGCCATTAGAGATTTGACCATCTCTAGTATGTCTGAAATTTGAGGAGAAACTTACTACCAGTTGGATTCAGATATTCACACATTTTAATTGTGTTGATGAAAAGCAAATAAACAGTTTTAAGTACTTGGCAAATGTTAACTCTATACTTTCTTAATATTTGGTCATTTTGTTCTATCAGTTTCACTATGCTTGCTGATTCTAATAAGAGCTAATAATAATAGCATTTGTTGGTACTTTACAAAGCGCTTTCACAAACATTCTCTCACTTTATCCTCACAATGATCCTACAAGTAGATACAATCTGTTGTTAAGGTTAAATAACTTACGTGAAATCACTTAGCCTTTAAATTGAGGGTCCGAGTCCTGAATCCCTGTCCGCTGTGTCTGTATTTATGATTTTTTTTTGTTCCATGTTGTCTCAGTTTACATTGCATTAAGTATTAATGTTTACTTTGTCTGAAAGGGGGATTAGAAGATGCTGTTAGCATCATAATGGATTAAATAGGAAAAATTGTATATGAGCTTGGAAGTGGAATGTTTTAGTTGACTTAACTGGAAACCATGTTTGATTTCAATTTCAAAAAACCATCCTAGATGACTCTTGTGTTGTGTGCCTGTAGTCATCCATAGCACTGCCCAAGAACACTCTCTTCTGTGATCTCCAGAGCTCTTGTTTGTTTATGAGTTTACAGTCTCCCCCTAAGTGGCCATCTGGAAGATAGAGACTCTGTAATAGTCATTGCTCTTTCAATGTGCCTGTTAAGTAATGGTTGGCGTGTAATGAGTGTTAAATATTTGTTGACCAACTGGCAGACTAAGAATATTTAAAACAGCTGCTTTATGTAGGATATAAAGGGTTTGTGAATCTTAATTTTTATCACTACAAATATTTCAGTATTCAGCAATTTTATTAATCTTAAAAAGATGAATATGTCAAAACCATTTCCTATGAGAAAACTGCTAGTGCCTTATTTGACAATATTACTTATTACCAATTAAACTCTTGCATGAGCTTTAATGTTGTTTAAGTCTTATGTTTCCTATTTTCTTGTTTGAGTTCAGACCAGGCGGCTCTTAAGAGAACATTTACATATTGCTTGACATTCGTTACTGGGAGAAATATCCATGGTCAAATTTTATCTGCTAATGTTTTCAGGAAATCATTAACTTTTTTCTAGAGATTGAAAAAAACCTTATAAACATTTAGCCATTAACAGTTAGACTCATGCTTTTTGTTTCATTTTTAAGGAACAAACTGAATTACTTGATTTAATTCTGTGTAGAATGCTGCTTTTCAAGCTATAGGTTACAAACCATAAGGGTGTCATGAAATCAATTTAGTGGACAGGAACCAGCATTTTTAAATCTGGAACAGAATAGATTAGACTAGAGTAAGGTAGACCGAAATTAAAAATATCAGATTGTGTTATATGTAGTTAGAATAAAAGTTCATGAAAATTTTATTTTAAATATTTATAAGTATGTATACCGTAAATCAGTTTAAAATTATATTTTTCTTGTGGGCCATCATAAAAAGGACTCATTGATTAAGAACATTCTTTGCTTGTTAGTATATTGGAAGTGAGATTATTTTTTATAATTAAAAAATGAATTTTTTGAATATTATTCGTCTAATACATTAACCCATTGTTTAAAGGCAGCCATGCATAATGTGCCTGTTCTATGAAATATTAATATTTTCCCACAGTGCAGGAGAGTGGATTCCTCTTAAACTCACTTCAAAGATCAATAACAAGCATGTTTCTGTTTAACCTGAAATCCCAGACTAATCTAGATATTCCAAATCCTGGTTCAAGACCAATAAAATTGTAACCTTACAAACCCCTAGATGGAACTATTGTGATCCTGAAACTTGGGAGACTTGTGCTTATGAATCTCTTGTATGTTTCTTCTATGTAGAACTATTTAACACCTGTGGGGCCTCGGGTATAGTTTTCTTTTCTCTAAAATGGGATCAATAATATTACCTACCTCATAAAGTTGTTGAGAGGATTGAATGAATTAAAATATATAATGTCTTTAGAATAATATGTTTAAAAATCAGCACTAATGAATTTAATATGAAAATATGCTCCCTAAATGAGAAATTCAGGAATAAATAAGAAAATAAGAAAAAGTAAGAATAAATACATAGACACACATTTTGTGCAAATTTCCTGGAGTCTATATATTTATATATCCCCTAAAACTTGTCCATAAACACGCTCTAGTCACAGCCTTCAGTGAAAGATCCATGACTTCAGACTCCAAGACACAGGTTCCAGGGAAAGAAAAGCGAGTGATTTAAGGTGCCCCCCACCCTCCCACACTTTTTTTTTTTTTTTTTGAGACAGAGTCTTGCTCTGTTGCCTGAGCTAGAGTGCTGTGGCGTCAGCCTAGCTCACAGCAACCTCAAACTCCTGGACTCAAACGGTCCTTCTGCCTCAGCCTCCCAAGTAGCTGGGACTACAGGCATGTGCCACCATGCCTGGCTAATTTTTTATATATATATTTTTATTTGTCCAGATCATTTCTTTCTATTTTTTTAGTAGAGATGGGGTCTCACTCTTGCTCAGGCTGGTCTCGAACTCCTGACCTTGAGCGATCCACCCACCTTGGCCTCCCAGAGTGCTAGGATTACAGGCGTGAGCCACTGCGCCCGACCCCTCCCACACTTTTTAATGTTGTTGCTGACAGTTGAGTAGTGCTGTACTTCAGCTGCACTACTCCTGAATTTGGACTTAATGTGTTAAACTTGACACTGTTGGCTTGAGCCAACTTTTGTCACATTTCTGTGGACTGAATAATATTTTCATCCACCTGACTCCGCAAATTCATGTATTGAAACTCTGAATCCCTAATGCGATGGTATTTGGAGGTGGGGCCTTTGGGAGGTAATTAAGCTTTGAGGATAGAACCCTCATGATGGGATTAGAAGAGACACGCTTCTTTCCCTGGCTACTGTGGGAAGACACAGTAAGAAAGAGGCCCTCTGTAAACCAGGAAGAGGGCCCTTTCCAGGAACCAAATTGGTCAGCACCTAGATATTGTACTTCCCAGCCTCTGAAATTGTGAAAAATAAATGTTTGTCTGTTTGAGCCACCCAGTCTGTGGAATTTTTGTTATTAGCACTGAGAACTAAGACTTACACACATTTGAAACCTTTCATTGTTGCTGGTACTACTCTTCAGCAAGAGAAAATTGAGTTCTGAACCAGGAAATGTTTTGTGCTCACAGACCTGAAGCTTCATAGCTCACATTTGCAGTTCAGCTGGTGGCGATTTTAGTTTAAATTTTTCTTTCTTTTCCTCCAAAACTCACATCTAAAATTCCAAACAGTCTTCACCCTCATAAGTCAAATGCTGACTGCATATCCTCCTATGGATCTTGCCGTATTAGTATTCCTGGGCAGAGCTCAGGTAAGCCACTTCTGTCTCCTAACTTCTTTCTAGCCTTTGGGGTTCTGCACCATGTGGCTCATTCCTACCCTTCTGTCTTTATATCCTACTTTGATTTTCTGTACATGTTTTACATTTTGCACCCTTAGAACTTTGCCTTCTGTATACTGCCTTTCACTGTACTCTTCTTATATACAGCTATGTGCATGCACATCACTCTGTCAAAATCCATCTTTAATTGTGGCATTGTCTCCTTGCTGCTTTTCCTATTTTATTTCTGTCCCCCCAACACATGTAACTAGATGTGCCCTCCCCTGCCACTGGACTCCTAGGGTATCGCTAGGCTTTGTATGCCTTCTTTTGGGGCCTTTAACACAGTCTATCTGGAGATACACCCAGTAACACTCCCACACTCTCTTCTCCTGTGCCTTATTTGCCTACTGTCATTGGCTCTTTTTTCTTTTTATCTTCCTCACAGGACCTAGCCTTGTACCCTGTACCTACCAGTCATTCTCTGTGACAGCTAACATTGCTGAACATTTGCTACTAACAGACTGATTTGCCTTCTCATGTAATCTCATTATTACCCCTATTAGGTAGATCCTGTTAACATCCTAATTACAGATAAAGGTGCTAAGCCTTACAGATGTCAGGTAACTTGCCAAAGATCAGTCATATAAATATACAATGGCAGATCTAGGTATCAGCCCAGGTATGCTTGACCTCACAGCCCATACTCTTAATCATTAATCTGTATTCTTCATTAAGCTATGTTGAATTGAATTTTACAGAATCTTATGAGTTCTCAAAACAAGGATATGTGGGACTCACTGATCTACATGATAAAATGATTAAATGTGTTTAAGAACTAAACTAGTGTCTTTTGATTTTCAGTACAAAGTTATTCTTAGAAACTTTAGAACAATCTAGGGAAGCTCTGTTTTACCAAGGAAACCAAACTTTGCAAGTTCTTACATTCTAGTAAGCAAAGTCAGCCATCTCCTGACTTTATATTTTTGGGGTGTGGCAAAAATTCTTATATTTCTGCCTGTCTGAATTCTGGGTTGGAGGTACTAACAGCTGATATTCTCCCAGCTGGGCACTTCTATTGTGAAAGCAATGACCTAGTGTTTGAGCCATGGAGCATTTGTTCACACAGTTTCACTTCTCTTTTCCCTTGTTTACTATTTCAAATAAAGTTTGCATAAACAAAATGGTTAGGGTTCCATTTCGTTTCTGCACCCATTTTTGTGGTGTATTATACCAGCAAACATGTAGTAGCCTTGCCTACTTGTGTTAACATTTTTGCTTGTCACACATAAATGAAAATGGTAATGAAAAGGATAGTAGGCTGGGTTTAAGGAGACCTAGCAAGACACAGGTTGGTTCTTGGTTTGCAGACGTGATTCAGCACCAGATAAAGCAAAGTCAGATGTGTCAACGACCCAGAGCATGCACCTAAGTGTCCTAGGGACAAGAAAGGAAGATGAGTTGGTTGGATTGGGGGAACTCCTGGCTTTCTTCCCAAAGCAAGACAGGATTTAGCACTGCTAAGGCAGAAGATGGTGGAGAGTGAGAAAAGGATCTTTTCTCAATAATTCTGTTACTAGCAATGTGCAACTGATTTGGTCTGAAGAGTCAAAAATGACTTTGAGGTGGGGATATCATGGACTGAAATGAGAAGTGTAGCTCAGTGGTTGTGAGACAAGAATTGTTTAGGTATGGAAAATGCAGGTTATGAAGTCAATTTATGGAAGAACCAGAGCACAAGAATATGAATTACATCAATACAATTTAAAAATGGTGTGTGTTGGTTTATTTATGGAATACTCGACAGACTAAATGGCCAAAATCTCATTTGAACTTACCAAGCAGTTAAGTTAAAGGCAAGTTATTCATGTTTTAAATATTCTTTTCTAAACTAAGAAAAACTATATTTCTTACCCCATAAAGATATGTAACTGTTATGTACCCATAATAATTAAAAAATAAAAAAATTTTTAAAACTCCATATTTTTAAATCACTCTATGGCTTTTTAAAATACAATTTGCACATAAATTTTCAGGATCACATCTGTTGTGCAAAGCAAAATAGAATCAAAATTGATTGATCCCACTTTTGAATAGGTGGAGTGATTTAAATCATGGTCATGGATGATTTGAGCTAAGTCATTAATCATTCCATAATTTTTCCTGTGTATGTGAGCATATGTTACTGTTGATTATGACAGCCATAGTGCCTGTCCTTTACAATGTAGAGCTAGAAGAGCTCTTGTTTTAGAAGTTGCATAACAGATAATATAGAGCAGATGAATTTTGATATTTCAGATTAATTTTCTTGGCACAGCAGAAAGCCGAACGGTAATTTGGTTATTTCATTTTCAGAAGATAATTGAAGCACATGCTGATGAGGTCATTGGGGACTGAGCAGTCTGCGTTCCAATGGCTCCATCATCTTTTTTTTTCTTTTCGGGTGGGTAGGGTGTGGGTATTTTCCTTTTATTGCTCTAAGTCAACTGCTTTCACTAGATAATGAGAGGAATTTAACCACAGCTCTAAGCTTAAGTAATCTGGATTTTTTTAATAAGAGTAGATATATTTTAATTTTAAAAATGAGTTATATGCAAACATACACATATATGTAAAAATAATTTTTATAAGAGGATATGAATTTTAAATTATAAAAATTACTTGTAAACACACATTTATGTTTAAGTGCAATTTATAAGAGTTTGTACTATTTTAACAGATCATTGAAAATGTAAAATTATAAAATTAATTGGGTTATGAATCTAATATACCTTCTTCCTTTAATGCATGGGAAAATCTTCCTTTAATTTTAATACATGACCATTTTGATGCAACTAGATACTTAATACTTCTCCCAGTTCTTTGACTTAATTAAATGTAAGAATTTATTAGCATCATATAATGTTTATCTTTGGATGTGAAATGTAGTATTTGTGTTATGGGTAGAAATGTGTACATTGCTTGCATCTTGGACCGGCCTTATATACGTGTACCTGTTAAGCCCAGAGAGTCGAGTAGTGAACAAAACAAATGTGGTCCTTGCCCACATGGAGGGTACATTTCACAAAGACGTTGTCTTAGTCTGTTTTGTGTTCCTATAACAGAGTACCACAGACTGGGGAATTTATAATCAACAGAAATTTATTTGGCTCATGGTTCTGGAGGCTGGGAAGTCAAAGAGCATGGTGCCAGCATCATGGGCTTAGTCATCCTGTGGTGGAAGGTGGATGGACAAGGGAGAGTGAGAGCAAGAGAGCAACAAAGAGATGAATGCCCTTTTATAACAATGCATTCTTGTAATAACAAGCCCATTTCTAAGATAATGACATTAATTCATTCATGAGGGCAGAGCCCTCATGGCCTAAACATCTCTTAATAGTCCCACCTCTTAATACCATCACAATCCAATTACATTTCAAGAAGAGTTTTGGAACGGACTTTCAAACCATAGCAGACATTAGACAAAGAAAAACATAAATACATATGCCATTGTAAGTTGCAGTATTTGCTATGAGGGAAAATAACAGGATGTTATTATAAAAGCGAATGCAAGGGTAGGATCCACTTTAGATAGGAGTGATGTTCAAGAAAGACCTCTGGAGAAAAATAACATTGAAAGGTCATTTAATGCTCATACGTTAACGACATTTAATGATACCGGGTATGAGGAAGAGTTTACCAGGCAATCTGTGTGTTTAGGAGAAGGGCTGGGAAGAGAGGAAAGAAGGGGACTATTCTAGGTAGGGAAGACACTCAGATTAAAAGTCTTACGGTGACAAAAAGCATGGCAGTTTCCTGGGTGTGCAAGATAGCCAGTGTGCCCTGAACAGGCTGCTTTGTAGGGAGAAATGCACAAGAGGGGTAAAGAGGTAGGCTGGGGCAAGTCATGCAGGGCCTTGTTGTCCATGTTTAGGAATCTGAATTGAAAAACTAGGTGGATGGAGGTGCCGTTACCTGAAATGGAAACGGAAAAATAACAGTTTGGAGAAGGAATATCAAGAATTTAAGTTTGGACATATTATGCTTGAGATGCTTATGAGACATCCCAGCAAACCTCTAAATGCACAGTTGGGTGTGTGGATCTGGGTCTGGGCTGAGATGAAAATTTAAGCGTTGTTGACCCAAGCCATGGGGAAGGATGACATCATATAGGGAGAGAGTATAAAGTGAAAAGACAACAGAACTAAGGAATGGGGAACAGAATTGGGAACCCCCAATGTTTAGTGGTCTAGTACAGAAAGAGAAGTAGGATGAAATCCAAAAGAGGTAGAATCACAGCAGCCAAGAGAAGAAAGCATTTCAAGGAGGAGGGAATGATCAGCAGGTTTGCAAGCAGCTGAGAAGTAAATTAAGATGAGGACTGAAAAGTATCCATTAAGATCGACCACTTGGAGGCCACTGATGATTGAGTGGATAAAAGCAGTTTCAGTGCAGTGGTAAGAGAAGCCAGTTTAATGTGCCTGGGATATAAGGATATGGAGACCAAGCTTCTAGGCTATTCTTTTGGGACGTTGGCTGGGAAGGGAAGCCAAAAATTCTGGCTTTGGCAGGAGGAAGATGTGAGGGGTCACGGAAGGGTGAGTTTTTAAAGAAGGAGGAGAAAGAAGAGGTATTAGAGCATGTTTGTCAGCTCACGGGGATGATCCATGAGAGAGGAATTGCTCAGGGAGGGCAGTTCGAAGACTGACCCTTATGTAATGTCATGAGGCTATTAGTGAAGCAGGACAGCAGCAGATGAGCCATGCTGGGTTGCAGGGCCCCTGGCCATGTAGGGCCTGTAACATCTTACAGTTTCCCTTGTGTATACTGATGGCACTGTGGGCTTTCTTCTGCTGATTGCTCACTCTGTGCCAGGACCTTTACACACATGACTTCATTGAATTCTCAGAGGAAGCCCTTGAAGGAGGTGGTGTTAGTTTCCTCATTTTTACAGGTAAGAAAACAGGCTTCGAGTGGTTTAGTAACTCCCTAAGTTACACCGCTGGCAAGTGATGGAGCCAGGATCTCTTCCTCCTGTGTCCAGCTCCAAAGGCTTTATTCTTAACTACTACCTCCAGAGTACCCTCCAGACAGAATGTAAAAATTTTTAGAATAATTCTGTTACATAATAAAAAAATTTCAGTTGTAATATCTTAGATGAAAACATTAATTTAGACGTTTTAGAATTTAAATTCTAAAAATAAAATTTAGAAATTTTTCCATAAAAATTTGTTATGACCATTAGTAAACCAATTATTATAATATGCCCTCTTTGTATCTAAATATAGTTGGAGAATTCTTAAGTGCTTCAGGTTTTTGAGTAGAACTTTTGCATATTATTTTAACAAAGAGATGTACAGTGCTAGAAATTAGATTACCTGGTGATATTAACTTTTTTCCTAACAGACATGAATTTTTATTATAAAATAAACTTTAAATGACTAGATTTTAACGTATTAGTGTCTTACTATAATTCTGTTATAGGTGAGCATTATTCTTGTCTGTTTTAAATGAAGAATGCTAATCTTAATGCTCTAGGCAATAATGTCGGTGCAAGAACTTGATGAACAGTATGTCTGTGAGAATAGTTGGATGCGTTGTAGCATCATCTTCTCTGTACAGAAAGGAAGGCACTAGCAGTTATGTTCCTGTGTTTCCAAGTAAACAGCACGCAGTGAGTCATTATGTCTGAGTAGCTCTGATAACAGCTGATAAATTTCTTTTCCTGCATTCGGAATTCTGAGTGCCCCATGACCCTTTTTTAGTGCACTATTTCACAGTGTCATATTTTTGACAGACACATCATATGAGGAACTTCAGTCCCTCTCTAAGAAGAGGTTTGGGTTGTTGGAAGCACCAGGTGATACAGTAATTAGATGATGCCCTGAGGGCCTAGAAGAAGTAATTGAGAGATTAGAAAGAAAAGACAAGTATGATAAATGCCTTAAAAAAAAAAAGACAACATTTTCTTTTCTTTTTTTTTTTAATTTCATACCTCTGAGTATCCTTTATTTTATTTGTAAAATGTAAAGGGTAGAATATTTTTAATATTTCTCTACTGTTCTATGACATTGTATGTAAGAATAGTATGTGATTTAGAGCAAGAGTTAAGGAAATATAAACAACCAAGGTACAATTAAGCTCCTTATGAATGTTTTAAAGTCAGTCCTTTTAATTTTTCCCTTCTAGTTGTAAGTTGACAAACTTTTTTTAATATTTATATTTATTTATTTTTAAATTTCAGAATATTGCAGGGGTGCAAACATTTTGGTTACATAAATTGCTTTTGTACCATTTGAGTCAAAGACATAAGCATTTTCTTTCATAAGTGTCAGGTTCATGTTAACTTGATATCTTATTTTTCTTTTTCCACTTACCTCCTTTATACTGGCACCATGCCTAATTTCAGAGTCATAAAATCATTTAGTTGAAAGACAGAGGTCATCTGGGCTACCATAGTAGGGCCGGAATCTCCACTGCATCTGACAAATAGGTGTTTTCCAGCCTGGACTTGAACTTTTCTGGCTGTAATAATGTCCTAAGGACCCACAAGACTGCTCAATTTCTTGTTTGAAAAACCCTTGTTAGTAGAAGGTTGTTTTTTTAATTTTTGGTTAACTTCCTTTCAACTTACTCTGCTTATTCCCAGTTACTTAGGATCCACACAGAATAAATCAAATCCCTCTTTCACATGTTATCATTGCATGTGTTTGAAGACAACATCATGTTCTCTCTTAACCTTCTCTTTTCTAGGGTGAGTAGCCTAAGTTGTTTAATCTTTTCACCTAAGATGGAGTTTTCCCATCTTGATGTAACCTGATTAATTCATTTATAAGAATATCATTTATTGTCCTTTATTTCTGTTAATAAAACATATTTCATTATTTTGTTGACAATAGTTATGTTCACACTGGGGAGGGGGAGGAGTGTTTTTCCTTGTGAATTGGAATTTTAATTTGTTTGTTTTTCATCCATTCTAGTTTTCTAGAAATTTTGAAGCCTGATTTTTTTTTTTTTTTTTTTTTTGAGACAGAGTCTCACTGTGTTGTCCAGGATAGAGTGCCATGGCGTCAGCCTAGCTCACAGCAACCTCAAACTCCTGGGCTCAAGCAATCCTTCTGCCTCAACTTCCCGAGTAGCTGGGACTACAGGCATGTGCCAGCATGCCCGGCTAATTTTTTCTATATATTTTTAGTTGTCCAATTAATTTCTTTCTAATTTTAGTAGAGACGGGGTCTCGCTCTTGCTCAGGCTGGTTTCAAACTCCGGAGCTCAAACAATCCGCCTGCCTCGGCCTCCGAGAGAGCTAGGATTACAGGCGTGAGCCACCACGCCGGGCCTGAAGCCTGATTTTTAACATTGTTTCTATCCTTCCTAGCTTGGGTGAGACATACAACTTGAACAGCATTTCTTCTATGTTCCTATACAAGTAGTTGATAAAAAGGCTGAATTGGAAAGCTTTATGCATTATGGCATATTAGTACCATCAATACATTAAGAAATTATCTTTAAGTATTTCGGTTTGCTATAAGTTAATTTGTTCTAAGTTTACTTAACCAAATTCTCTAACCTGGCTGTTTCCATCGTATTCTCAAGAAGGTAGCAGCAAATGTTTTCAAGAGCCTTAGTGAAATCTTGATATACTACATTCTCTGACTGGTCCATCAATATGCCAAATCCAGCAGCCCTACCGAAAAAGAGAATTATGTTCATTTGTATTCACTCCTTTTAGGTTGCCAGCGTTGCCTCCTAGTAGTCAATAATTCATTTCCAAGTAATCACAAATGTTTTGTGGTCTGTCAGTTTATTTTTCTGACAGTTGGTATCAAGCTGCTCAGTTTGTCATTTCTAAAATGTTTTTTCTTTTGAAAACCAGGTTTTGGGGTTATATTTTTTTATTTTCTACTTCCAGTCTTCTTTCTCAGTGATTCTTCAGAGATTACTGATAATGATTCTGCAACTCAGAGGGCTGCTTTATGCAGGACTAGAGACTTAATCTGGATTTCACTTTTCTTCTTAGCCATGGATATGTCATCCTTTTTAGTGTTCCGCTTATGCTCTTTGATGAAACTGGAAAATAGGCTTGGGCTAGATGTGTTTTCTCGTTCTCATAATTTAACTTTACCCAGTGGGTCTATTGCTTCTTGCCACTTCATCCTCTCCACAGCCCTATAATTTCCTGGTTGCTTTTCCTTTGCTTTGTTTGCAAACTTCTGCTCACTCTGAGCTTTTGCTTTCCATTGTTGGTCTTACAGGTTTCTGTCGATTGCTTTTTGCTTTTGCTTGAGCTTTATTATGTGCCTTTTAGCCGTCCCCCTGCATGCATGCCCATTAAAAACCTGAGTTCATTGGGCCACATTTGTTTCTTGAGATGTTTTCAGTGTTGCCTCTTAACTGGGTCATTTGTGATGGAGTCGACAGAATTTGTGTTGGAGGAACATATCCTTCTCGAGGCATTTCCCTTGTAGTCTCTGGCCTCGAGATTGTACTCATCCATCCTTTTCCCTCAGCAAACATTTGTAGGAATGCAGAGTTTGGTGTCATAACAAAATGCTTTTTAAGTAGTAGCAATGGGCCACGTGCAAGATCCAAAGTGACAGCCAAGTGCTTGAGCGTATGGAGCAGAAGAAGTGACTGTTGAAAAATGCTAGATGTCATAAAAGAGGTGGCATTGAGCTGTCATTGGATGTGAGTAAATGTTTGCCACAAGGAAGAAGGGGAGTTTGAGGAAGAGCGGAGACGCTGTGCAGATACATGGACCCATGAAAGTGATTTCCTGCGACTGGGATACTGAGAGAGATTCTTTATATTCTTTGAGAGAAGCCAATCATTTGGATCAGTTCTTGCACACTGTCTACTGTACGCTTCCAAATCTTCCTTTTGATTTACAGTCACAACCTTCAAATAGAAAATAAGAGGAAGCGTCACCGAAGACCCAGGTCTATAAGATTCTTACCCAGAACTTCAAAGACACTAGGGAATCATTTCAGATTTCTTCCATTGGGGATCAATTTCTTGACCATGTCTCTAAACAAATTTCTCTTGAGTGATAGTTATGGTAATTTTTAGGAAGTTCTCTGCCACTTTGTCGTTTTGTGCACTAAACCTACCTAACCCTACCGGGTTAAATTTTGGTTGCTTACATCCCTCTTGACAGGGATGCCCCAAATATTTTACTTCTTAACTACTAAAGACATCAACAGAACAAGCACTGAATTTATTTTATTACTTGCCAAGCAAGAGAAGAGACACCTGTTCATTGGTTATGCTACTTAAGGATTGAAGTTTGTACTCTCGATAGGGAAAATGAGTCCATAAGGTCACAGATGATTGGTTTTAACTAGTCACATTTGTCATTGGTCAGTAAAGAGCCTTCCATGAGGGCATCGCATACCAAGGATGCTCAAAGGTCACAGTTTTATATCAGCTTCAGATCATAAGCAGCTCAAAATTCACAACCAGTTCCAGTGAATCTCAGCATCAAGTGTACCTGCTGGGGAAGAGCTGCTACATGCGGAAGTTCTTTGGCAGGACTTGTGAAGGGCTGATATCTCTCGCCCGGCCCTTGTTTTCCACAGCTAGGGCTGGTTCAGATTTCAGGTCTGTGGGACATTGTCACACAGTTGTGTTGCAGCGTGGCATGATCTCTGGGCCTTCTTTCTCCCCTGCCACATGTTCTGCCCACCAAAATTCTGTTACTGGTTTCAGTTTCTTTCTGGAACTTCAGAATACTTTTCTTTCTTACATGTTATAGAAATTATTTTCCAACTTCTAGAAATTGTGACTAATGAAACATATTTTTTCAAAATAAAATTTCTGTTCTAGTTTGTGTTATCACAGAGTGAACCTGTTAACCCCAGAAATTTGGTGATTTGTAAAATTAAGTGATTGCATAATTTAATCTCATTAAAGAGAGAATGAGAAATTAAAAAGTGGAAACCAGAAAGGACAAATGTGCTTATAACTATGATCACACAAATACAAATAAAATATTTAATCTTATAGGCAGACAACTGAAACTCTTGGAAGAGATAAGTGGGACTGGTCCTTTGTTTCAATCAGGGTAGAGGCAAGAGATGCTTTGGTGGCTGTAGCCTCTTCTCCTCCTCCTCCCATGCCATTGCCATCAGCCCTTCCCACATGCCACCCCAAATAAACATGCAGTCCTGATAAAAGGAATTGGCTTGCTTAGCAGATGCAGCTTTAAGACAGGTCCCCTGATCCTCCTCCGACTCCCTCAAAACTCAGTTTTGCCCTTTAATTTCTTCCTATAGAGAAGTTACCGAGTGATTACCAGCTTAAGGCCCTTCTTCCTTGTGTTTCTTGCTTCCCATTTGTTGGTTCTACAATGGTGTTTCCTCTAAGAAATAATAATAGACTTTTAAAAAAAATTGTCAGAGGCCAAGCGCGGTGGCTCACGCTTGTAATCCTAGCACTCTGGGAGGCCGAGGCGGGCGGATCATTCTGAGCTCAGGAGTTCGAAACCAGCCTGAGCAAGAGCGAGACCCCGTCTCTACAAAAAATAGAAAGAAATTAATTGGACAGCTAAAATATATATATAGAAAAAATTAGCCGGACATGGTGGCTCATGCCTTGTAGTCCCAGCTACTTGGGAGGCTGAGACAGTAGGATTGCTTGAGCCCAGGAGTTTGAGATTGCTGTGAGCTAGGCTGACGCCACAACACTCACCCCAGGCAAGAAAGTGATACTCTGTCTCAAAAAAAAAAAAAAAAAAAAAAAATTGTCAGGTTAAACTGTAAAGTTTTTTACTATTTTTTAAAGAATCATAATGCATGCAAAAACATTTGGTAGTTAGGATCATCAAGAAAGGATGAAGAATCTTTAAAAATAAGATGTACTTTGAGAAACAGTGGGAGAGTGTTAAAAGAAACATGTGGATGTCCTATTTTTGTTTTTTTAAAATAAAAACAAATGTT
>CAUYSK010117056.1:0-48026 GCA_963575035.1 Avahi laniger
ATATATAGAAAAAATTAGCTGGGCATGGTGGCGCATGCCTGTAGTCCCAGCTACTCGGGAGGCTGAGGCAGGAGGATCGCTTGAGCCCAGGAGTTTGAGGTTGCTGTGAGCTAGGCTGACGCCACGGCACTCACTCTAGCCAGGGCAACAGAATGAGACTCTGTCTCAAAAAAAAAAAAAAAAAAAAAAAAAAAACCCAGGATTAATGTAGAGAGACATTAACATCTTTAAACATGTATAAAAAGTATAGTTTTAAGGAATTAACAAAATGTATTAAGTGCTTTATAAAACTTTAAAAGGATCATAATAAGGGATTAGCTCCTTCCTTACCGTTTTCTAAATGCTCAAGGTAGGTAGGTCCAACACCACCCATGAGAGTAACATCCTTCTATAACCTACGAAGTTCTTTAAAGATCCAGAAAAGAAGCCACAACAATACCTATTACTTCACTAACACTTTTTATTCTTTTAATACAAAAATTAGGGAGCTCTCAAGTAAAAACTCAAAAACATTATTATAAACTTACTTCTTTGCTTTGTATACATAAGCACATCTCTTGCCCAAATAGAATTCAGTTTCGTCTCGGGCATAAACACCTTCAATTTTAAGAAGAGCTGTGTGCTCTCTTTGGTTCCGGAGACCCCGCTTATAGCCAGCAAAAATGGCCTTCGACCACAGCCTAAGACACAGAAGATACATAACATTAAATGTAAGCTTCAACAAACCGCCTGTGTAACTTGACTTCTAATAACCCCCCGCCAAAAGTTTTCTACAGCAAACATTAAATTTTTTCCTACCAATTTTAAACTCTCATTTATGAACATTCATGTCTTATGATCAAAAAAAAAAAAAAAACGCAAAGCAACGGCATTAAAAACGCGTACCTTCCAGACATATTTGCCTTTTAGAAGTCCTGTTCCCAGCAGACCTTAAAACAAAAAGACTCAGTTTAAAACCATGCAACGCAAGTTTCCCACCTTGCTGTCTCTCGTTTAAGCCTTAGGCAAAAAATGGAGCAAGGTAATTATACCATAACATCTACATATATCGCAGAATGTGGCAAGACATTCAAACCTCAGAGAATGGCTAACATTTAAGCAAACTCCACAATGAAGACAAAAACCAAGTGGGAGAATGTACAATAACCCTCCAAAACGAAACCCTGGGAAAATTTATGCCACTATCAGACAAAATTCAGGGAAACAATGAAAATTTACCAAGTAGGTAGAGAAGCACACAGAAGACTTTATACATGGCTAAGGAAGAAAAAGCTGATGAAAGAGACTACAGACAAACAAAGCGAAGTTTGGAATGGGAAAAAATGGAAAAAACTCAGCCTAATGGAACCACTGCTTCATGAGTAACTGAAAACGAACAAAGTGCACACATTTCACTCCGCTCGGGCCCAGGAACTGACTCTGATTATCGTTCTGTGGAGTAGGGACTAGCACCATCAGTCTCGCATCTCCTCCATCCTGTCCTCCCTCTTCCTGCAGCCCACAGAAATCACTGGCTGGCAGACATTCCAAGGCGCACGGGTGCCTTGCCAAGGTATATGGATGAACCCATCCCAGTTATTTGCTCCCAAAGTTCAGCAGCAGTCGCTTCACTCACCTCCACAGGCTCCAAGATGGCGGAAAGAGAAACCCGAGGTCCCGCCGCGTGGCCTTGTGGGAGAAATGCCTTTCCGCCCCGCCCCTCGTTTAGGCATCTTCCGTAACCGCCAGAAAAACAAGCTTCAGAAATAATCTTTGTATTGAAATAAGCCACATTGAAAAGCACTCTTACAATTCTTTTCCTATGTCTATTCATCTTTGTAAGCTGCGACATATATTATTTGGAAACAGAGGAAGGCAAAAGTAGTAGCCAGCTAAAGAAGAGAAAAGAGGAACCGGTCCTCTAAAGCTGTGCGTTGTCATAGAAACACCTTAGCTTGCGCTTGATTCCTGCGTCCAAGGGTGCAGAAGGTGGAAAGGCTTTAGCTCAACTGGGGGACATTCCCCCCACCACCCCCAATCCCACCTTCAAGATTGATTCGCGAACACGGATGTATCTTACCCTCGTACCACACAGGAGTAGGAAGAACGGAGACTCTTGGATCCTACCGGGAGCACGAAGGCAGGAGTTGTTCCTTCTCTTTAACTATTCTTATTTTCTTACTTCTTTCCACCCATCTACTGTTTTTTTAAATCTCTTTTTTAAAAAAATGACTTAAGTTCTTATCTCCAACCTTCTCTTTGACTCCATGGGGAGGAGGACTTCTGAGGAGACTTTATCGCTTTTTTAGGATAACTGTTTCAGCTGCCGAACTGAAACTCTCCAGGAGCCCAGCACCGCGCCCGCACATAACGGGTCTTCAGTAAATACTTGTAGACTACAATGAGGCGGATTAGTGGATGTCAGAGATTTGCATTTCCTAATTATTACACATTTATTTGGGGTTGCTCTATGGATTCATTCATCTGTTCAACAAATAGTTTAATGAATGACTACCACATAGCAAGATTTGTAGCAGTCTTGAATGACACTGCGGTAAACAAAACAAACAAATCTTTGCCCTAACGGAACTTAGATCCTACTACTAGAAACAAGACAATGAGCAGGCAAAATATATGACATATAGAAAAATTAAGCAGAGACGCCACTATTAAAGAGCCTTTAAAAAAAATTCTGAGATAGGAAGCCATTTGAGGGTTCTGTACAGAGGAGTGACTCGATCTGACTTTTATTTTAACAGGGTCACTCTTTTGAGACAAAGGAGGCAAGGGCACCAACAGGAAGATCAATTAGGAGGCTCCTGTAATAAACCTAACAAGAGATGATGGAAACGGGCGATGAATATTGGAATTCTGAATATGTTTAAATTCTGACAGGTTTTGCTGATTAATGAGGGATGATCCTGCTGGGTGTGGTGGCTCATGCTTGTAATCCCAGCACTTTGGAAGGCCAAGGTGAAAGAATTCTTTTTTTTTTTTGAGACAGTCTCACTCTGTTGCCCAGGCTAGAGTGCCATGGCGTCAGTCTACCTCACAGGAACCTCAAACTCCTGGGCTCAAGTGATCCTCCTGCCTCAGCCTCCCAAGTAGCTGGGACTACAGACATGTGCCACTGTGCCCGGCTAATTTTTTACATATATATTTTTAGTTGTCCAGCTAATTTCTTTCTGTTTTTAGTAGAGACAGGGTCTCGCTCTTGCTCAGCCTGGTCTCGAACTCCTGACCTCAAGCGATCCACCCGCCTGGCCCTCCCAGAGTGCTAGGATTGCAGGCGTGAGCCACCGCGCCCGGCTATGGTGGAGAAATTCTTGAGACCAGGAGTTCGAGAGCAGCCTAGGCAACATATGAAAACCTCATCTCTACAGAAAAAAAAAATTTTTTTTAAATACGTCAGAATAGAGCTTGCACCTTGTAGGCCACTATCACATCCAATTTTCTCTGTCCAAGAAATGTGCTAGAAATTTCACTATTAGGGATTCATTCGTTAAGGTTCTAAATGTAAGTCCTCCTGGGAGGAATAACACATTAAATGTGAGTTTCATTCATTTGTTCATTCATTCATTCCACAAATACTTATTCAGCAGAGTGCCTGAAATTTAGAATACAGTAACGCACATCATTGTCACCGTCCCTGTTTTCATGAAACTTAATGGTCTGCTGGGGAGAAATTGACATAAACATTACAAATTGTGAAGAGAGCTCTGCAGGAAAATGAAAAGTGTCCTGAGTGCTTGAACTGAAGAAGCTGGATCCAGCCTGATGAGTCAGACACAGTATCACTTGGAGAAGTGTCATTAAGGCATTTTTCAAACTGTAGGTGATGACCCATTTGTAGATCACGATCATAGTACTTTTTAAAACAAAATATGATAGACTCAAAATGTCAGAGTGTTATCACACATGGTAAGTGAAAGTTGTTTTATGAAACTTGTATTTCAGTTATTTGTGTGTGTGCATATATGTAATTATATAAATGTATATATGTACTAGGTCATTGTATCAGCCCTGGAAGAAAACAATTGGCAGAGTTGAGAATTTAATGAAGTATCTGTATACAAAGGTAAAACAGGAGTGAAACTACAAGGGATGATGCAGTCTCCAGGGACATGGGGAAGAAATAGTTACTTAAGCCCAGAGAGAGAGTAATTTCGAGAGAGTTGCCTGACAGGAACTATGTCCTTTGATAGAGGAACGTAGCCAACCAATAATAATCCAGCAGAGAGAGAGAGCTGAGAGAGTAAATACCTGGCTTTAATAAATAAATAAATACCTGGACTCTCCCATTGATGCACTCCATATGGGTTAGTCTCTCAGATCACAGAAAATGGTGGAGATTGGATCCAAAGGGGCAAATGGCAGTTACCTAGAAAATATGACTTTTTAAGCTGGTACCTAATGGATAAGTGCGACTTTACAAGGTGAAGAGGTGAGGGAAAAGTGGTTCAAGTTGAAGGGATAGCCTGTGCAAAGACCCTGAGTTAGAAAATAGCATGATTCCACAGAATTGAAAGAAGCTCGTTGAGGTTGGAGCCAAGAGAGCAAGAAAAGGGCTGTTCTAGGTGGGTCTGGAGAGGAACAGAGGGAGCCAAGTTAAGAATTTTTGTCTTTGTCCTAAGGCAATGGGAAACCATTGAAGGATTTTAAGGAGAGACATGATCAGATTTTCAATTTTAAAAGATCACTCTTTTATTTTTTATTTATTTATTTTTTTCCTTGAGACAGAATCTCACTGCGTTGCCTGGGCTAGAGTGCCGTGGTGTCAGCCTAGCTCACAGCAAACTCAAACTCCTGGGCTCAAGTGATCCTTCTGCCTCAGCCTCCTGAATAGCTGGGACTACAGGCATGTGCCACCATGCCCGGCTAATTTTTTTTCTATATATATTTTAATTGTCCAGCTAATTTCTTTCTATTTTTAGTAGAGACAGGGTCTTGCTCTTGCTCAGACTGGTCTCAAACTCCTGAGTTCAAAGGATTTGCCAGCCTCGGCCTCCCAGAGTGCTAGGATTACAGATGTGAGCCACTGCACCCGGCCCACTCTTTTATTTTAAAAAGATCACTTCCAATTTGGAGGCTGTTAGACTAGTTCAAGAAAGAAACAACAACTAGACCCAACATGGTGTTGGAGGATATGGGATAAAAGGTAAAATCCACAGGACTCAGTGATGGTTTGGATTAGGGGGAATGCTGATGTCCAGATCAAGGGGGTGGCAGGAGTGACTCCTGGGTTTCTAGCATTAGGAATGAGAAGCCAAAACACCATGAAAGTACTACATTCTACATGAACATAGCCCTATCTTGCCTATATGAATCACCTTTACCTATGCCCCAAGCCTAAAGGAGTGGAAAAACAAACAACACAATTCTGCTTGATACCATGTTCCCTCCTTCTAAGACTTACCTGGCATCAGAAAATGTGGCTAGTATGAAGTATCTTATTTCAGTTTACACAAAGATTCTGTTGTATACGTTTGAATTTTTGCATATCAGATTTTTCTTGTGTGAGACATACTTGCACCACCTCTCAGGGCTATTTAATACTTTCCTGTGGACAAAATCACACTGGAAACTTAACATTCACTGTTCATTTACTATAAAGCAAAATTTTCCATGGGTGTTCTCATTGTAAAGCTAATTTAAGCAGAAAGGCTTTTAATTTACTGAGGAGAGGTAACATCTTGCTAGCAGCATTAAACTGATTTCCAGGATTAATAGTTTTTCTAAATGTAATCTCATTTGTTCTTCTAAGTCCAGGTACAACAAATTCTGTTATCTGGCAGATCAGAGGAATGGTGTGATCTAATTAAATATTATAGTAATAAGAATAATAGAAAAATCTATTATATAGAGATTACCAATTAAAAATCAGAATGCAATAAAACACACTAACAGCTACTCAGGAGACTGAGATAGGAGGATAGCTTGAGGCCAGGAGTTTGAGGCAGCAGTATGTCTATGATCATGCCTGTGAATAGCCACTGCAATCCATGCTGGGCAACATAGCAAGACCCCATCTCTAAGAAAATTTGAAAAACACTGAAACCATGTTGGACATTAATTTACCTTGAGAAGAGGCTCAAAAAGTGCATGTATCTTCAGGTTTGGTAGACTACTTAATGTATTCCCCCTCATCAGTGGTTCTTTCCTCTCTGGGACTACTCCACTAAATGAACAGAGGGTATAAGCCACAGCTCTTGTCATTCTTTAATTTTCTCTTACTGAAAGGGCATCAAAATAACTCATACATCATTCAAGACTCCCTTAAACTAATCCCAGTGTTCCTTCCCATTTTAGGTGACTGCATTTTTGTGAGATTATAAATACACCATGGAAGATAACAAAACTAACTCAAGAAGAATGGAAGAGTATGTTCAAAATTCCAATTTATTTTGTATATGTTTTTTAAATTATGCCTTCTGTTAAATTTCTGTGTATTACTTGCCTATTGCTGTGTAACAAATCACCCCAGAACTTAGTGACTTAAAAATGTAAACATTTATTATTTCACACAGTGTCTGTGGGTCAGGAGTTTGGAAGCAGTTGAGCTGGATGGTTCTGGCTTGGGGTCCTTCATAAGGTTAAAGTTGGCCAGGGGCTGCAGTTATCTGAAGACTTGATGGGGCCTAGAGGGTGCACTGACAAGATGGTTAATTTACAGAGCTGGCAAGTTGATGCTGGCTGCTGGCAAGAGGCCATCTTCCTCACCCTCATGGATGTCTCCATAGTACTGCTTAAGTGTTCTCATGACAAGGCAGCTGGCTTCCCTCAGAGTGAGAGATATGAGAGAATAAGGCAGAAGCTGCAATATCTTTTATCACCTAGCCTTGGAAGTCACACTTGTCATTCCCATAATATCCTTTTGGTTACATAGGTTAGTTCTAGTCAGTGCAGGGGAGACTACACAATTGCATGAATTCCAGAAAGTGAGAATCATTTGGGGCCCTTTGGAGGCTAGCTGCCACATTCTGTTTTTCACTAATCATGAGACACTTTTGCTTAGCAACTAAAGTTGTTTCTAGAAAAAAAATTAATTTTGGCTCAAATTCAAATTAGTTAAGCATAGCCAAATAGCATGGGCTACATATCTTTATTAAACAGTTAAGTCGTTTGCCTTTGGTTGGTCAAAATAGAAGGTATATGCAAAATCACATGTAATTTGCTTTTGTTTTTCATTTAGGTTATATTATATGACAATATGAACTTCACAGGAGCCAATCTAAGTACTGCCTGTGCTTTTGAATTTAAGTAATATTTAAACAATGGTCACTGACTTATTTTTTTCTTTATCCTTTCCTTAGAGGCAGTCTGGAAGCCTCGAATGTTCCTCCAAAGGCTTTGCATTCTGAGATAACGGTGTCAGTGACTGGTGAACCACCTACTGCTGTAGAAGAAGGAATAGCTATTCATACAGATGTAGAAATCATCCCAGAAATCATAGAGCCACTCTCCCTTCCAGATGTGCTGAGGATCTCTGCAGTTCTGGAGGATACCACAGACCAGCTCTCTATTCTAAACTATATCATGCCAGTTCAGTATGAAAGAAGACCGAGCATCAGCATGGTATATACTCATTCACTTTGCTTTCTTTCCTTTAACTTTGCTTTCTTTCCTTTCTGTTTCTTCATCATTAATAGTACCTATGCCTTAAATTTCACCCAAAAAATAGCGCTTTTATCTCAGATAAAGAGCTATAATAACTATCTGAGATGTGTACTCTCAATTGATGGAATGAAATTGCCATAGCACAGTGTACCTTACCAGGCAGAATATCCTTTTCTGATATATTGGCATTATTCAAAAGGCCTATAGTTAAATCAGTATAAATGCAGTATATATACTGAGGAGATCAAATTACTCAGTTGTCCTACCTACCTTGTATTTCTCACCTGTTAACCTAACAACACTAGGGGGAGGAAACTCAACTCACCCCTCTCAATATTACTTTAATCTAAAATGACTTTGCTTCTGGAACAGATATCCCCAGTTTTAAAAAAAAAGACTGTTGTCATTGCTGAATATGTTGCAACCTGCCTTTCTGAATGTCCAGCCATATTATTGTATTAACCATTACATTTTTAATGATGTTTTGGGCTTCTCTGCAAAGTACCACTGGGTTATCAAAAAATTTAACTTGGTCTGTAAGCTGGAGATCCTGGGAAAAAAGGAAAAAAAAAAAAAAAGAAAGAAAGAAATAAGAAGAAAAAGCCTTAACTTGGTAGCAAAGTGAGCAAAGTCCTTATAAATAATTTTTTAGAGACAGGGTCTTGCTATGTTGCCCAGGCTCGTCTGAAACTCCTTGCCTCAAGTGATCCTCCCATTTCAGCTCCCAAAGCTCTGGGATTATAGGTGTGAACCACCATGCCTGGCCTAAATTTTTAAATTTCAGTACCTTAGGTTATAGATATAAAATGCAAGCAATGTGTAAATACAAATACACATTTATCAAGTTTCAAAAATTATAGAATTTGTATAAAATGTATTCTTATTTCTGATTCTGTGACAAATGAAAATTGCCATATAAATGAGAGGGTAAATTGCTTTTCATGTCTAACAGAAAGAAATCTATATTTATTAAGAGAAGAAAATTAAATTTCCCTTTAATTGCCTGTACAATTTTAAAATTTATTTTGTTGTTATTACTATTATGTGTATAGTCTGAGTTCTCAAAGTTTTTATTAAAGCTTAAAAGTTTATATAAGGGCCGAGCGCAGTGGCTCACGCCTGTAATCCTAGCTCTCTGGGAGGCTGAGGCGGGTGGATTGTTTGAGCTCAAAAGTTCGAAACCAGCCTGAGCAAGAGCAAGACCCCGTCTCTACTAAAAATAGAAAGAAATTAATTGGACAACTAAAAATATATAGAAAGAACTAGCCGGGCATGGTGGCGCATGCCTGTAGTCTCAGCTACTTGGGAGGCTGAGACAGGAGGATCGCTTGAGCCCAGGAGTTTGAGGTTGCTGTGAGCTAAGATGACTCCACGGCACTCTAGCCCGGGCAACACAATGAGACTCTGTCTCAAAAAAAAAAAAAAAAAAGTTTATATAAGATTTTAATAGGGCTGGGCATGGTGGCTCATGCTTGTAATTCTAGCTCTTTGGGAGACCAAGGTGGGAGGATTTCTTGAGGCTAGGAGTTCCAGACCTGCCTGAGCAAGAACTAGACCTGTCTCTACTAAAAATAGAAAAATAAGCTGGATGTGTCGTGTGTAATCCCAGCTACCTCAGAGCCTGAGGCAGAAGAATCTCTTGAGCCCAGGAATCTGAGGTTGCAATGAGCTATACTGACACCTCTGCCCTCTAGCTCAGGCAACAGAACAAGACTGTATCTCCAGAAGAATATGGTGTGGCTCAGACCTGTAATCCTAATACTTTTAGAGGCTGAGGCTGGAGGATCACTTGAGGTCAGGAGTTCGAGACCAGCTTGAGTGAGACCTGGTCTCTACAAAAAATAGAAAACTTAGCTGGCTGTGGTGGCACATACCTGTAGTCCCAGTTACTTGGGAGGCTGAGGCTGGAGGATCACTTGAGCCCAAGAGCTTGAGGTTGCAGTGAGCTATGATGACCCCACTGCACTCTATCTGGGGTGACAAAGTGAGACTCTGTCTCAAAAATAAAATAAAATAAAATGAAATAAAACACTGGGTTTGGGGTCAGGTTTAGTTGTGTACTGTAAGCAATTCATTTTATTTTCTTAGTCTTAGTTTTCTCATTTGTAAATTGTGATAGAGTTTCAACAAAATGACGTATAGGTCCCTTCGTATGCTAACATTCTGCGAGTTTTGGGGTAGTATTAAAACGACATAATTATTATAGGAATTGTATAATGTAAGTTAACTTCCTTATCAAATTATGAAGGTTAAATAGATTAGAACTCAGAGACTAAGTCTTTCAATGCATTTAAAATAAGAGTCTAATCTTAAATTAAGCTAGCTAAGAAATAGTATAGAAGAGACATGGTGTCTTCTTCCTATTATGTCCTTCAGTGAGAATCAAAAATAAAATGCGAAGACAGTCAGTTGACAAATGAAGTCCTGTCGATGACACTTGCTGTCAGGCTTTAAAAAGAGTAATTTGCCATTGTAGTAACTCAGGAGAGAATGAAAAAAAGCTAAATTGATTAAGTGTTCAGCAGCTGTCACCAATCCAGTAAATAAAAGAATGAAACTTTTGCACTGTTTTATTTTGATTTATGATAGTGATCTTTCAACCACAAAATTTTCTGACTTAATAGAAACCCTTCTGATGATTTTATAGTATTGTAAAAAGTAAAGGTTTGCACTACTGTGTTGATTATTAGCAGTTTAAAAGCTCCTTTCTCGATGTTAGTTCTATACCTTTTAAAAATTGTGAATCTCTTAAAAATTTTTGTTTTTTACTTCATGAAACTATAGTTGTTCTAACTCATGAATTTTAAGATACCATTGCCCTATAGAGCATAGGATATATAATTATTATTATTTTTTAAAGGCAGCATCTTACTGTGTTGCTCAGGCTGGCCTGTAACTCCTGGGCTTAAGTGATTTTCTAACCTCAGCCTCCTAAGTAGTTGGAATTACAGGTGATCACCACCATGCCCAGCTAAGATAGATATATATATATATATATAAATTTATTTATTTATTTATTTATTTATTTATTTATTTATTTATATTTTAGAGACAGAATCTCACTCTGTTACCCAGGCTGGAATGCAGTGGTGCAATCACAGCTCACTGCAGCCTTGAACTCCTAGAATATATATTTTAAAACCTTAATATGTATATGGATGTTTTCTTTCCCCAAAGGTTCTACATTGTTTAACCTTATAACAACCTTGGGAGGAAAGGTTAGTATTATCCCTCTTTTATACCTATTTTTATACTAAGGCCATTTCCAGATAGATTTTCATTTATTAGAGTTATGAAGTGGGATGCATGGATTTGGATTTATGACAGGCCCATCCCCCTGGGCCTCTCATAGTGCCCCATGCCAGAGCAAACTGTTGCCCTGAACCAATGTCTGGCCTCTGTGCCCATAGGCTGCTGGTGCTGAAGCGGGTTGAAGAGTAGATAAAAGAAAAAAGAATTATGATGTAAAATGATGAAAAGTATATTAAAGTACCAGATTCTACCAGAAGTGGGAGTGATTTGAGCAAAGTTTGGAAAGAGCTTCCTTTCAGGGAATACTGTTTTTCCTTTAGGGTCTAATACCCTACCTTATACATAGTGTGTGCTATCTAAAAATACTTTTTAGTGAATGGACTAGAGCATTTAGCGGCTTCTTTAATTCTCATTTAAAAATTCACATTTCTTTGTCTTAGTGTGCCAATTTGTAGAAAAAAATGAAAATTTAAAAATAAATTCACATTTCTGTCTAGTAATCGGTAAATCAGGTGATGAGTCACCTTTTCCCAATGTCCAAACATAAAAGTAGAGAAATAATGAATTGTTAGGTAAATCAGAAAATGGGGCCTCCTAGGCCTTACATTTTCTGCTTAACCTCCTTAGACAAAATCTAAAATAATAACCATCCATTTTACCAGTGTGAAAATGGAGGCACAGAGATGTTAAATAGTTAGTTGCCTAAGATCAATATAGTTTAGTAACAGATAGAGCTGGATTCAAACATGGATTCCAAGTTCACATGTCTAATCACTATATCATATGGCTCTCAGTGGCTCAAGCTTTTAGCCGCATATTAAATAGGAATTGTCAATTAAAAGACATAAGCAATTCCTATGGTCCCTTACTATTCAAGTTTGGATCTGAAAAAGAAATTATTTTGGTTTTCTCTACATGACCCTCAAAATCTATACCACATTACTAAATCTGCTATCAATTTCTACTTTTTGGTATGATTCTCCCTTCATTATTTATATTTCAAATTCATGTGTTCAATAAACATTTGAGTCTCTACTATATTCTAGGCATTGTTCTAAGCAATGGGACTGTAAAGATGGCCAAGTTTATTTAATATCCAATCTTATTCCAAAAACAATTTGAGACTAGCCTTAAAAAAATTTGTTTTTGGAGTGAACTAAGATCTCTAAGACACCATCCTTTCCCTCATAGAATTCACAATCTGCTGGAGATATTTCACAAATAATTGCAATGTGATAAATACCTAGTAACAGAGCTATTTCACAAAGAACTTTGATCAGAGTCTTAAAGATTACCAGGTGGTTCGCTGGAGGATGATGGAGAAAAGGAATGTTTTGTGAAAGCAAGAAGACACAAAACAGCAGGATATAGCTTGGGGTGGCTGAATAAAAAGGTACATTTTCTTGGAGTATAGTGTATAAGTCAGAGAAGACGAGGTTGAAAAACGTAGACAGGGGCCCTCTTATAGCAATGTCTCTTGATTTTTTTTAAAAAATCTTAACATCATTTGTTGTTTTAAAAGAAAAACAAAGAAATGAATTCAGAGGGAAAAGGCCTAGACAAACTTCCAATGGTCTCAACTATCTCGAAAGTACCTAAAGAAGGACCCAAGTTGCCAGAAATCAGACAGGGAGGCCTGGAGTTTAACAAAATGCAGGATCTTGTCTTCGAAAAACCTACAAAGCAGACCATAGTAACTACAGAGACACTGAAGAAAATTCAGATGGACAGGTAAGGAAGGAGCATCTTTGGCAATGTAATAATGTATTTATACATTGATAAGAGAATGGGTGCAAGGTTGACTTACTGCTCTCTTCTCTTATGGGTTAGTCATTACTGTATATCCAAAATGACTGCTGGGAATAGGATTAGCTAAAGACTGGCTACAGGCAGTGTGGTACAATCTAAAGCATGGCAGCTGTGTGAGCTTGGACAATTATTAAACTTTTGTTTCCAATTTTTTATTTTTTAGAGCCGATGTCTTGTTATGTTGCTCAGGCTAGAATGCAGTGGTTATTCATAGTCAAGATCATAGTGCATTGCAACCCTTGAGTTCCTACTCTCAAGCAACCCTCTTGTGTAGCTGGGACTATAGGTATGCTCTGTGCACCGAGTGTTTCCAGTTTTAAAAAACGAGACTACTATGGAGGGGTTTGCTATGCCCCTGATATAACCGGGTCCCCAGGCACTGTGCACTGCAAGCGATGGGAAAGACAAAGGCACGGACACAAAGAGTAAGGCGAAAGGGTCCGGGGAGGTCAGGGGATCACCAGCATACCCGTGAGCCAGGTGGCACTGACTGAAATCTAGCACCAGTTTTTATTCTTTTTTCATGCTATAGATTACAGTGATTTCACATGAAAAGCTCATGGGTTACAATGTGTAGAAGTTTCAAGTCTCCCCTAATAGTCTCAAGATGTCTTAACTAATTACTCTTTTATCTATGGAAGCAGGAACACACAGCTCCTTACTAAGCACAACTACACCTTAAGGTACGTATAGATAGTATCTCTGAACTCAGCAGCTGTGGCCCATTCGATTGAGGAACAAAGAGATTAGTACTTCTCATTGGGAGGGTAGCTCCCCATTAACAGAGGCATTCTACTGAGGAAGGGGAGGGAAGGAACTCAATCTGGTGTTTTTTAAGAGTTGGAGCCTGGCATCCCTTCTCCTGGGCTGACATTTTACAATCTTCCTTTACAGTGATGGGTGGCTTTCATGTCAAGCCACTCTGAGGCTTTTTAGGCATGAAGCCCCTCAGTCTTTAAGGTGGATGTCTGCTTTGCTGTACTCCCAGATCGCTGGAATGTCCCCCAACTAGGCAGTTAACTTCTGCCCTTATCGCTAGCTCCTGCTCAGGCAGCATTCCTTTACCTCCTCTTCTCCCACGGCCTCAGAAATGCAGTCCCTAAGCCCCAGCGGTCTTATTCCCATCAGACTACTAATAGCAATCATGCAACATTCATGTAAGCATTAAAAATAAGGCACTAGCCTATTACCTGGCACACATTGGTAGCTATTGTAATGCTTTATCCATTAATAAGAAACAGCTACTATCAAAGTAGCCAAATTCTAAACTGTATTTTAATCCTGAGAGTTTCTTAAAGACAGATGCAATTTCCATTGTCTCATTATTCAGTTTTTTCTTTTCAACTGGCTTGCTAACAAAGAAACCTGTTAAGTTTAAAAGAGGGTGTAACATTAATGTAAGGACTTTGGATAAATGAGAGTTTATAGCAATTACCTAGTCTGAAGTCTGTTTTTGAAAAGTTTTGTTGGAACACAGCATTGCTCATTTGTTTACACATTGTTTATGACTGCTTCCATGCTACAGTGGCAGAGTTGACTAGCAAAAGTGCACTTATGGCCTACAAATCCCAAAATATTTACTACTTGTCCATTTATAGAAAAAATTTGCTGACCCCTTTATTAGACCATGACCAAGGATAAGCTCTCTTAACTTAAGTCAGTCTGGCCCAGAGTTGCCTGTGTGACTGAAGGGTATTGTGCTTATAAAAGCCCAAACTAGTTAATGTTCTTTTCATTCTCAGTGTAATGGCCCATGCCTTTTCCTGAGAGATCCTAAATACCAGTCTCAGATTTAATATTCCACATGAAACCCAAGGTGATGTATAATAATGAAATGTACATCCCCACCAGTTATTCAGAATCAAAGTACAAATCAAAATATCAAGGGCATAAAAATTATGAATTTAAAATGGGAATTTGTAGCAAGTTTGTATATGCTTTCCTTGCTATTGGTCATCTTCATGCATTATAATCTTATTGTACTGAATTAAGAATTTTAAATTATTTTATCATAAATAATACTATCAGAAGACAAAATTACAGCAAATTTAGTTTAAAGATCTTAACTGGCTTTTATTTGTGATTCTAGAATCAGGCAACATCTCATTCTATAAAATGGGACTGTTTCGATGAGCTGAGCAGAGGAGGTTGGGTTTATTTATTTATTTAATTTTTTTTTCTTTTTCTTGAGACAGAATCTTGCTCTGTTGCCCAGGCTAAAATGCCATGGCATCAGCCTAGCTCCCAGCAACCTCAAATTCCTGGACTCAAACAATCCTGCCTCAGCCTCCCGAGTAGCTGGGACTACAGGCATGTACTACCATGCCCAGCTAATTTTTTCTCTCTATATATAATTTTTAGTTGTCTGGCTAATTTCTTTCTATTTTTTTAGTAGAGACAGGGTCTCGCTCTTGCTCAGGCTGGTCATGAACTCCTGACCTCAAGCAATCCTCCTGCCTCAGCCTCCCAGAGTGCTAGGATTACAAGCGTGAGCCACCGCGCCCAACCAGGAGGTTGGGTTTATAGGCCAGAAAGGGCTGAAGAAAGCAGAAACGGAAGAAACACAGATTGTTCATTTCAAAGTTACTTTCCTTATAAATATGAAAGCAGAGGGGACTTCCTTCTCATGTCAGCTAAAACTGGCCTGTTTGGGGATTTGGCTATTATCTCTTTCTCCAGATCTTTTGAAAGATCAGATAAACAACTGAGTTTTGGCTTGGTGGCCTGGAACTTCAGCAAGAGTAACTCCGTTTTGGGTTAGTCTGTTGGGCTGTTGCAGGAGCTCAATCTAAACCAAAGGCCTTTTATCAATTTCATTTAGCACTACACGAGAGATACATTCTTGTTTCTCAAATTCTTATGTTTCAGGTTCTTGAATTCAGTATACTTAACTGTTTTTTTTTTTTTTAAGAGTGGCATTTCACTCTGTTGCCCTGCCCAGGCTAGAGTAGGGTGGCTCACTGCAGCCTCAATCTGCTGGGCTCAAGCAATCCTTGTGCCTCAGCCTCCCAAGTAGCTGGTACTACAGGCATGTGCCACCACCCCCAGCTAATTTTTAAAATTTATTTTCTTGACAGGGTCTCACTAAGTTGCCCAGGCTGGTCTTTGTTAGGTCTGGAGCCAAGAGGGAGACATACAAAGCCTCAGGTTTAGCAAAATGCTGTTTATTTTGAGCATCTGGGTGCAGATGGGTGGAGGCCAAAAAAAGCGTCCACCCCAGGAAGGGGAGAGCAGTGGGTTTTATAGAGGGTTTTTCCAGGGGGAGTAAGTAAGTGGGCCAGAACAGCCGCTTGTAATAAATTCTTTTTAAACAACCTAGCGAAATCCCCTACAACCCTTGCCCCAGTCACATCCATCCTGCAGCTCTGGCTTTGTATGCAAGCTCCACTTTTGCATTCCATTCCTTTATCTTCCTAGGGGTCTGACAAAGGCTACTTGCCTAATAGCCTTAAACTCCTGGCCTTGAACCATCCTCCTGCCTTAGCCTCCCAAAGTGCTGGTAATGTAGAAATAAGGCAAAAAAAGGAAGGTCAAGAAAAACTGAGTACAGCCATTTTGGCTGATACCAGACCCTAACTACCCTGATGCAGGAAGTAGACCACCAAGGATGCAAGAATTACTAAGCAGGACATCTTACAAACTGTTTGTGCTTACCTTTCTGTGACAGCAGTTTATGATTAACCTTTATGGCCTGACCTCAAGACAATGTTGGTCATGAACAGGGTTTTTGGACGCATAAAAACGTTACCATTGGCCAGGCGCGGTGGTTCACGTCTGTAATCCTAGCACTCTGGGAGGCCGAGGCGGGAGGATCGTTTGAGCTCAGGAGTTCAAGACCAGCCTGAGTAAGAGCAAGACCCTGTCTCTACTAAAAAAGTAGAAAGAAATTAGCTGGACTACTAAAAATATATAGAAAAAATTAGCTGGGTGTCGTGGCGCATGCCTGTAGTCCCAGCTACTCCGGAGGCTGAGGCAGTAGGATTGCTTGAGCCCAGGAGTCTAAGGTTGCTGTGAGCTAGGCTGATGCCATGGCACTCACTCTAGCCCGGGCAACAAAGTGAAAATCCGTCTCAAAAAAAAAATAAATAAAAAATTACCATTGCCCTATAAGGTGTCCCCCTCTTTCTCGGAAAAGGACCCCTGCTCTGTGGAGTAGGATCTGTCGTCTGTCTCTATGAACTTTCTGTTGCTAGTTGGCTTGCAATAAATAAATAATTCTTTCCAGTGCAAAGCCAAGAACCCATTTGTGAGTTCAGGGGACCTTCCTCCCTTCATTGGGGCACCCCTTGCATCACTGGAATTACAGGCAAACTTTTTTTTTCTTAATACAGTTATCGAACCTTTTTGTGTGAACTATTGTTAAACAATTGCTATGTAAAATATTAAGTATAATTCTTGCCAACTTTGTATAAACAATAGTTTTTTAACTACTGTTTCACTTAGGAGAATATTATAAAGAACAGTGGACTAGGGGTCAGGAAACCTAGATTATGTATTTGCAGTTCTTTCTCAAACTAGTTATGTGACCTTTGTTAATGGAAAAAGAACCCAAACTCTGTAAGATAATTTAAAGCGATTTATTCTGAGCCGATGTGTGTAACCACAGCCTGGAGCACGTGGCCTCGAGGTCCTGAGAAAATGTGCCCAAGGTTACAGTTTGGTTTTATACATTCATGGAAATAGGAATTACACATAAAGTCATAAATCAATACATGGAAGATATACATTGGTTTGGCCCTAAAAGGTGGAATATTTCCAAGCAGGGGCTGGAGCTTATAGATTATAGGTGGGTTCAAAGATTCTTTGATTTGTAATTGGTTAAAGAAATGAAGCCTTGTCTAAAGTTGGACTGTTTTAAGATAAGAAAGTCTGTTGGTCAGAGACAAGCCAGGGACATATACTGGACTTAATGTGATCTGTTAAGTAAATTAATAGCCTTCAGGTGTGGTTTAACCTTTGTCTTGCATGGCCTTAGGTCCTGTTAATGATTTAGTATCTGATTGTCCAACTTGTGTCCAACTTCCCTTCCCTTTCTGGCCAGGAACTCAGTTTTAAAGTTTTTCTGGGGTCCCCTTTGGCCAAGATTGGTGTGCGGGATTTTAGGATTTTATTTTAGTTTATACCTTGGCCAAGTCACTTAATCATCCTGAGCCTAGGTACCCATCTCTAAAATATGAAGAGTTTGATTAGTTCCTTTTAAAAGAAATTTAAATGATTTACTTTTTCAAAATTATGAAATATTTCAAAAATGCAGAAAAGTGTAAAGAATAAAATAAAGAATACTTATGTATGTAACACCAGATTTTTTTTTTTTTTTGAGACAGAGTCTCACTCTTTTGCCTGCGCTAGAGTGCCGTGGTGTCATCCTAGCTCACAGCAACCTCAAACTCCTGGGCTCAAGCGATCCTACTGCCTCAGCCTCCTGAGTAGCTGGGACTACAGGCATGTGCCACCATGCCTGGCTAATTTTTTTTATATATTTTTAGTTGTCCAATTAATTTCTGTCTATTTTTAATAGAGATGGGGTCTCGCTCTTGCTCAGGCTGGTTTCGAACTCCTGAGCTCAAACAATCCGCCCACCTCAGCCTCCCAGAGAGCTAGGATTACAGGCGGTAACACCAGATTTTAACATTTTACCATGGTTGGTTTAGAGATGTGGGTTTTTTTTTCAAAGATAAAATATTTCAGATATAATTGAAGCTTCTAATCCCAGTCCCTTTCCGGTTCCCCCAAGGCTAAACACTTTTCTGAATTTGTCATATATTATTCTGTAGCATGTTGTAATACTTTCATTATGTATTTATGTGTTTTATTTAAATAATTCATGTAGTTATAATGTTTTTAAATGTTATGAGGATGTTGGTACTTTGAGTCTGCCAGCCTCCTCATTTGCTGGCAAATTAATAAACTCCTCTTTCTTTCTCCTCAAAAAAAAAATGTTATATATATGATATCATACTGTACATTTAATATTTGTTGCTGGTCTTTGGTATGTAAACTTTTTTCAGGTTCTGTCTAACTTGCTAAGAGTTTTTTTGGTGTTTGTTTTTAAAAGATGAGTGGATACTGAATTTTGCCAAATGCATTTGCTAGGGTGGGAGCTCATGTCATGGGATGAGAAAGAATTCTCCACACAAAGATTAGGATAGAAAGAAGAAGTTTATTTTACTTTTCCCCAAGAGAAAAGGGGAAAAGGGCGAAGCACGAAAGAAAGGAGTGCTTGCACTGAGGACAAGCAGCTTGGGCTTTTTATTGTGGGTTATAAATGGGTAAAGAAAAATTAGTTGCTATAGACTGATGCAGGAGACAGCTGAGAGATGTTAGGGTGTTTGGTTTTCCCTTTTTGTTCTTTCTCCTTGAGGCTGTCTTATCAGTCTCTTCCGGAGTGTGATCTGACAGGTCTGGTCTGGTGGATGTCAAGGAGCTATTTGCTCAGCTCTTTTCAAATGCTATAAAAACAATCTCTTCAGGTGGTTAAACTTAAAGACAGCTAGTTAAGGCCCATGAGGTTAAACTTAAAGACAATGAGTTAAGGTCCATGTGGTTAATCAAACATGGGGCAATGATTTTTCTGTCCTTTTTATTTTCTGTTAGATAGTTTATTAGTAATGCCATCCTTTCAGCCTTTTTTGCATTGATTGAGATGATCATATGGTTTGTCTCCTTTAGCCTTTATTAATGTGTTGAGTTCTATTAATAAATTTTCTTTAATTTTAGATTTTCTAATGCTACACTATTTTTGCCTTCCTGGGATAATTCCAATTTAGTTATGGTGTTCCCTCTTAACTTGTATGACTTCTATAGCCCTTTGTGAATGAAGGGAAATATAATTTATTAACTCATCTTTTTGTTCTTCTTCACAGGCAATTTTTAAGTGATGTGATTGCAAATACCATTACGGAATTGAAAGATTCAGGCACTTTCACAAATCTCCTGTCAGATTTAAGCAAAGAGAGGGAAAACAAAATGCATTTCTATGATGTCATTACCAGGTCAGAGTAATGTTAAGTTTATTTGTTTGGTTGTATTTTGAAGTGCCATAAAACTCTTACCAGAAATCCTTTCTTTCTAAAGCAAACTGAACATGTGCTTTCCAGGGAAGATAGGAGAAATCAGAAATTTGGGTTGTACTCTTAGTTCTGCTGAGACAATAACTCAGATTTCTGGGCTTTAGTTATCTTTATCTAAAAAATAGTAAGCATATTCTTCCTCCTATAGTAATCTTTCTTAACATTGAGTTCACTGAAAATCCTTGAACAACAACAAAGGCATGCCAAGGGAAGTTTTCTTTTTTTTTCTTTCTTTCTTTCTTTTTGAGACAGGGTCTCACTCTGTTGCCTGGGCTAGAGTGCAGTGGCATCATTATAGCTCACTGCATCCTTGGATTCCTGGGCTCAAAGCAATCTTCCTGCCTCAGCCTCCCAAGTAGCTGGGACTATGGGCGCACACCACCATGCCTGGCTAATTTTTCTATTTTTAGTAGAAACGGGATCTCACTTTTGTTCAGGCTGGTCTCTAACTCCTGACCTCAAGGAATCCTCCCGCCTTGGCCTCCCAAAGTGCTAGAATTACAGGCATGAGCCACACGCTCAGCTGAAAGTTTTCTTTTCTAGAAACTTTAAACTTTATTTATTTATTTATTGAAACAGAGTCCCACTGTGTTGCCTGGGCTAGAGTGCCGTGGCGTCATCCTAGCTCACAGCAACCTCAAACTCCTGGGCTCAAGCAATCCTACTGCCTCAGCCTCCCGAGTAGCTGGGACTACAGACATGTGCCACCATGCCCGGCTAATTTTTTGTATATATATTTTTAGTTGTCTGATTAATTTCTTTTTATTTTTAGTAGAAACTGGGTCTCGCTCTTGCTTAGGCTGATTTTGAACTCCTGAGCTCAAACAATCCGCCTGCCTCGACCTCCCAAAGTGCTAGGATCACAGGCGTGAGCCACCGTGCCCGGCCGAAACTGTGAACTTTATTCCAAAGATTTTCATGCTTTAAGAATATTCAACACAAAGTATTTTGGGACCAAGATAAAATTCTTTTTATATAAACCTGTATTTACTCAAAATGAGAAAGTGTTTATCTTGTCTACAGAGGTGGAATTGTTTTATTTTAAGTTTTTTTCTCCTCCTGCCCTTCTTAGTATTGGTAATAAATTTTGTACTAGAGTTATTATGAATATTAGATTGATTAATATGTATAAAGCACTTAAGGTAGCTCCTGGCACATAGTGCCTAATAACAATAATAGCTACTCTTATAGACATACGTTGCTGGCAAGGAAGCAAGGAAATGAGCACTTGTATATATTGCTGGTGGAAGAATAAATTGGGACAACTTTTATAAAAGTGATTTATCTGTGAAAATAAAAATATACACCCCTAATTTTAACCTTAATTTTATAATTTTATGTACTGTTTCATAATTTAATCATTCCCTGAGTTTGACCATTTAAGTTGTTTCCTAATTTTTGCTTTAGCAAATACTGCTTCAGTGTATATCTTTGTACATAAATATACATTAGCAAATGTCTGAATCCATTATTATTCCATTAGTTTGAATTGCTAGATGTAAAATTAAAGATTCAAAAAGATAGTCTGTAGTTTAATGGATGATATTATGAAGCTGTTAAAAGTATTGTTTGCAAAGTTTAATAACATGGGGAAAATGTTTATGCCACAATTTTAAGCAGAAAAAGAAAGGCTGGGAATAATACAATATTATCACATTTATAAAATACAACTAACATGAATAGGTATAGAAAGAGAACTGGAAGGAAATACGCCAATGTGTTAACAATATATGTGGTTTTTAAAATCTTTTTACTTTTCAGTATTTTCTAAATTTTCTCCTTTTTTGCTGTTTTTTTTTATTTCAAAATATTAAGGGGATACAAATGTTTCTGTTATACGAATAGCTTTTATAATGCTTGAGTCAGGGCTATTAGTTTGCCCATCACCCAAATAGTGTTCATTGTACCTGTTAGTAGGTTTTTACCCCTCCCTTCCTCCTCTTCCCCCTTCCTGATTTCCAATGACTTTTACTTCCCTTTGTGCTTGTATGTGCCCATCAATTAGTTCCAACTTATTAGAGAGTACATGTGGTATTTGTTTTTCCATTCTTGAAATACTTCACTTAGGATAATGGTCTCCAGTTCCATGCATATTGCTGCAAAGAACATTAATTCTTTTCTTTTTGTGGCTGAGTCCTCAAATAAAAATAGACTTACTATTAAACCCAGCAATCCCACTACTGGGTATCTACTAATTTTCTCTTTATCAAGGGAAAAATAAACTTATTTGTAAAGATCTAAACAAAATACATAGAGCCTTTGACCCAGCATTCCTACTTTTGGGGAATCTAGCCTATAGAAAAAAAACCAGTTTGTATTAGACATATGTACAAAATACTTATTGCAGCATAATGGCAAAAATCTAGAAACAGCATAGATGTCTGTCAATAGAGGAATACTGTATTTGAGTGATTGTTAATTTTATAAGAGAAAAACAGCCTGGGTACAGTGGGTCACACCTGCAATGCCAGCTCTTTGGGAGGCCAAGACAAGAGAATGGCTTGAGCCCAGGAATTTGACACCAGCTTGGGCAACATAGCGAGACTTTATCTCTATAAAAAACTTTTAAAAAATTAACCAGCATGGTGGTATCCGCCTGTAGTCCTAGCTACTCGGGAGGCCAAGGCAGGAGAATCACATGAGCCCAGGAGTTCGAAGCTGCAGTGAGCTATTGATATAATCATGCCACTATTCTCCAGCCTGGGTAACAGCAAGACCCTGTCAAGAAAAGAAAAGAAAAGAATTAAAAAAATGAATTAGAGCTATATGATTGACCTGGAGGGATGTCCGTTATATATAGATAAGTGAAAAAATAGGTATAGTATGCTTTTTAATTTAAAAATCTGCTCATTCCTATGAGTATAAGAAAGAGAAAGATGTGGAAGGGTATATATCGAAAGGTTAATATTGGTTACCTAGTAGGAGTGAAACTGGGGGAGAAAACAGAGGTGGCTTATTGTCCACTTTTTTTCTCATACATTCCTATTCTGTTTTGAAATATTATAATACACATTTATTGTTTCATAATTTTATAAAAGTTAAGTAAGAAAAGTAAATAAGAAATGTATGTACCATTCCATAGGAGGGAGAAAATAGTCTAATACTCAAAATAGACAGTTTGCCAGTGATTGATTTCATCTATATGATTATCTATTTGTAATGATTTCTTTTTAAATTTTTCTTCCAATTATGTATCAATTGGGATTTATTTAAATTATAAAATTATACCTAGATTTAGGCAAATCAATGATAAACAGTACTTAGTATTTTAAGTATTATGTGATTGGTACTTTTAAAGTTATGTAGAGTTTAGTGATAGGTATAAGACAGACAAGATTTTCTATTTATTTTTTTATAAGAACTTAATTGAGATATAATTAACATACTGTTAAAGAAAAAATTATTCTGACATTTGTTAAAATGATAAGGAAGACTTTATTCAAGACTATTTCTATAGGTTTTGAAACTATTGCAATAGAGAACAGAGAGATTTGGCTTAACTCTGAATACAGCAAAGACAGCTGCGGACTTAAAGCCAACTAGCAGAGTGAGGGAGTCAGTGAATGAAAAATTACTAAGAGGAGAGAAACATCAAAGACAGGAGGATTGTTGCTAAACTATTAATACTTAACAGGATTCTTGCTGAAGGCAGGCCAAGGATTTAGACATCAGGGTGAGGGATGAGGAGTTTGATAAGATATACAGGATGATATTGAGGGTGGAGGATTCTCTTTAAATTGACCTAGCATTTTAAGAAATTAAATAAATAAATAAATACACTGATTTATAAACACACCGACTTATCAGGATTCTTTCTGAAACTGGGCAATGTAGGCCTGGCAAGGATGGAGGAGAGGGGAGCCAAGGTCTAGGCATAGTGGAAAAAAGAGTCCAGAAGAGCTTGATTAAAGTTTGATCAAGGAAGAGTGTCTTTGTCAATACGTGAAATTCATCATTTTAAGCTAAACTATACAGTTCAGTGGTTTTTGGTATATTCACTGAGTTGTGAAACCATTACCGCTATCTAATTCCAGAACATTTCACCATTGCAAAAAAGGAACTCTGTACTCATTAGCAGTCACTCCCCATCCCTTTCTCTTAGCCTCTTTTTAAAAAAATTGATTTCTAGTTTTATTCCATTATGATCAGAAGAGGTACTTGATATAATTTCTACTTTTTAAAATTTGTTGAGACTTGTTTTGTAGTCTAAGATATGGTCTACTCTGGAAAATATTCCATGTGCTGATGAAAAGAGTGTGTATTCTGAGCCATTGAGTAAAATGTTCTGTAAATGTCAATCACGCCTGTTTGTCTCTAACATGCAGTTTAACTCCAATGTTTCTTTGTTTCTGTTTGGATGATCTGTCCATTACTAAGAGTGGGGTAAGGAAGTTCCCAACGATAATATTATGGTATTGTAGTCTATCTCTCCCTTTAGATCTGTTAATGTTTGCTTTAGATACTCGGGAGTGCTGGTGTTGGGTGTGTAACAGTTTATGATTGTTATATCTGCTTGCTGAATTGACCCTTTTATCATTACATAATGATTTTGTTTTTGTCTTTTTTTACAGTTTTTGTTTTGTAGTCATTTTATCTGATAAAATAATAGCTACTTCTGCTCTTTTTTGGTTTCCAATCACATGGAATATTATTTTTCTTCCCCTTCACTTTCAGTCCAGGTGTGTGAAGGTAAAGTGGTTTTCTTGTAGGCAGCATAGAGTTGGGGAGCCAGCCTCTTTCTTTAGTTCTAAATGAAACTTCTCTTGGTGGCAGCTGTCTTCACTATATTATAAAATTTTACAAAACAATAAGAAAAATACCAATGTGTAAATAGAACAATGGATAAAAGTTAGGTGTAATGGGTGATTCTTGGGAAAATCCCCACATGGGGCCTGCCAAGAAATTTTTCATTCTTCCAGGAGCACAGGGTGTTTAAGACATGCTTAAATAATGCATTCTATGGCTGGGCGCGATGGCTCACGCCTATAATCCTAACACTCTGGGAGGCCGAGGCGAGAGGATTGCTTGAGCTCAGGAGTTTGAGACCAGCCTGAGCAAGAGCGAGACCTCGTCTCTACTATAAATAGAAAGAAATTAGCCAAACAACTAAAAATAGAAAAAATTAGCTGGGCACAGTGGCGTGTGCCTGTAGTCCTAGCTACCCAGAGGCTGAGGCAGGAGGATCCCTTGAGCCAGGAATTTGAGGTTGCTGTAAGCTAGGCTGACGCCACGGCACTCTTGACCAGGAAAGAGAGTGAGACTCTGCCTCAAAAAAAAAAAAAGAATGCATTCTACCTGTGAGATATGTGCATATCTGTCCTGAAGGAAAAATTAATAACATGTAAAAATCCTCTGTTTAAACCCCCTTTGGCTAGGAATTCTTTTTACTTATTCTTTTAATATGTATCACTCTTCAGTGTCATTCAGGGGAGACAGGCCACTTTGTTTCTCACAGCAAAAGAAAGTTATCTGGGAATTTACCAGGGATTAAGGCCTTTTGATATTTTTGTCAAAGAGCCAAGATTCATCTGGTATAAATTTCATCATGGTCACTCAGCCTCTCACTCAGCAAGGCATGTCAAAGGAGCCATAACAGCCTCTGCTTGCTGAAGCTATGGCTTCAAAGCTTCTTATAGGAACTCAGCTGCGGACCACAGATCACTTCTGTCATTGGCCTCTAATAATGTGCAAGCCACACCAGGACTATTCCCATCTCGTGATAATATCTATTTCCATCTTGTGACAGTAGCCGAACATGATGTAGATACTGTTAAATAAAATTTATGGGAAATTGTTGTTTTGGACTGAGCTCCTGCACTAGGTCTCAACAGACTAGACCAAAACAGAATGGAGTCACTTCTGCTAGGTGCCACATAATCAAACAGAACTTTAAAACGAAGCAGTTTTCCAGAAAACAGGGAATTCACAGCAGCCAAATCAGAAGGGTCCTAGTCAACTTGAGCTGGCATGCTAAGAAAGCTCCTGCTGCTTTAACCCTATAAAGAAAGTAACTGAAACAACCAATTTACTTCTTCTGAAAATGTCTTTTTCTGTCCTTACACTTTGTTAGTAGTTTGAGTACAGATTTGTGTATTAAAAATCATCTTCAAGACAATACTCCATACTAACTACTACTTTCTAGCATTGGCACTGAGTAGTTTGATTCTAATTCCTGTTTTTTTACCTATGATTTGTTTTTTTTTTGCCCCCTTTGGAATCTTTTAGGGTGTTCTCTTTATCCCTAGTTTCAGAAATTTTATAATATGCTTTTGGGTAAATCTTTTTATACTTACAGTGTCGGGTAATTGATGGGTCTTTGCAGTCTAGAAGGTCATGTTCTTCAGTTTTTCTGTATTATTTCTTTGATAATTTTATCCCTTCATTTCTGTTTGTTCTTCTGGAACTCCTTTTAGATGTTGAAACTGTGGTGATTGATCCTAAATTTTTCTTATACTTTCTTGTTCATTTATCATTTGCATTTTTTTTGTTCTGTTCTTCAAGAGATTCCCTTAACTTTATCTTCCAACCCAATTTTAATTTTTAAAAATTTTGTGCTAACATTTATTTCCAAGAGCTCTTTCTTCTCTAACTTTTTCATCTTTTATAGCATCCTTTTCTTGTTTCATGGATGTAATATTTTCTCATATGTCTCTGAGAACATTAATTATAGTTGTCATATTTTTTTAAGTTATCTTCTGTTCCTTGTATTGTCTCTCTTTTCTCTGAGTTACTTTTTCCCCCAGTTTGTTTTAGTTTCTGTTTTTAATGTTAGAGGAATTCTATAAATGTCTGGTTATCTTTGGTTGTCCATTTGTATTTAAGAGTGAAGCACTGAGAAGCTGTTGGTGCTCTGTACATGTGGATAGTGCTTCACTGTAGAATGGCTGGGCAGATCTATAGATCTTTTCCTTTGGTTTAATCAGAATTCTCAGAGGAGAATATACCAATCTTCAGCTGGGATGGGTCGGGGGTAGTTAAGAAATAATGGTTATTCTCTGTAGTTATTCTCTGATTACTCATGTATTGTGAGCTAGCCAAGGGAAAGAGATTAGGGACACTCACCATTGAGTAAACAGAATTTTATTCAGTATCCGTTTTTAGCATAGCCACTTCTATTTAGCCCCATAGCATACTTCTGCCTTCAAACACGCCTGGGGCCTCTGTGTGCTGAGCTTTTCTTGAATCTACAGTTTGATTCAGTTTTCTTCTTCTTGGCTTCTCATTCTGTATACACTTATTTTTATTTTATTTTATTTTATTTTGAGATAGAGTCTCACTGTGTCACTCAGGCTAGAGTGCCGTTTCGTCAGCCTAGCTCACAGCAACCTCAAACTCCTGGGCTCAAGGGATCCTCCTGCCTCAGCCTCCCGAGTAGCTGGGACTACAGGCATGCGCCACCATGCCCGGCTCATTTTTTCTATATATTTTTTAGTTGTCCGATTCATTTCTTTCTATTTTTAGTAGAGACGGGGTCTCGCTCTTGCTCAGGCTGGTTTCGAACTCCTGAGCTCAAACAATGCGCCCGCCTCGGCCTCCCAGAGTGCTAGGATTACAGGCATGAGCCACCGCACCCAGCCTTGTGTATACATTTAGATTTCATTTTTCTCTTTTATGCTTTATATCTTCTTTAATTTTGTTGACTTCTCTTATCCTCATTGCTTCTTTCCCCAATCTCTTTGACTTCGTAGGTTTATACCTTTTATTACTCCTTTCATATTATTTCATTATTGTTTCAAGAAGGAACAGAAATACCTGCATGTATTCAACTGCTAAATAAAAATAGAAAGTGTGCATAATTATGTTAACTGAAAAAATTAGGGTAAAAATTATATATGATATAATTCCAGTTTTGTAAAAGAAAAATCATAGTATGTATTGATCGGAAGGAAATACATTTCAACCATGGTTAACTCTAGATAGTGGGATTGTAATAGAGTAGTCACCCCTCCTCCCATAGATACGAAGGGGTAATATTGACTGGGGGGAATATGTAACAGAAAATATGGCAAAAATGTTTTCTATCTCTCTAAAACATCCCCCACTCCTTTTGGAGAACTAGGACTTGCATCCTTGCCTCAGGCCAGTGGTCAGGAGGGCAGGGGAGTATCATTTGTTCTTTGTGCCACAGAAAATGGTATTAATCCAGATGGAGGTCATGAGATTGTCTTAGCTGAAGATGGGATTGATCAGAACCTTTAAAAACTCTGTACTTCTGCTCAGAAGCAGGATGCTGATTCTTTGAGATGGGAGTCCGCCAGCCTCCTCATTTGCTGGCAAATTAATAAACTCCTCTTTCCTTCTCCTCAAACCACTTGTCCTAGTTCTTCTGATGCAGCCTTGGGGACAAGTGGGGCCAAACTTTCAGTAATAGGATTATGGGTGATTTTTATTTTTCTTCATACTCTTTTTGCATTTGCTAGGTTTTCTAAAATGGACATATGTTACTTTTATAATCTCATATAAATATCATTTGTTTGTTTAAATGAACCTGTCCTTAGGATACTGAATTTAATAGTAGAGAGAAGTATTTGTTCTACATCCTTCTTATCTGTTTCTTGTGATCTGTAATGGAAAATACATAATCTATAATTTGTTTTGGCAATGACAATCTAAAGATTCTAATTAAGTACATACTTTCTAAAAATTCCTGAGTAAAAATCCTTACTTAGATACAGTTTAGTGGTAAAGTTTTTTGGTGGTTCTTTTGTTTATTCTTGTGTTATTTTACTTTTTGTTTGTTTGTTTTAAACCTAAATAATGGGTTTGCTGGGCAAGGCATAGTGGCTCATTCCTGTAATCCTAGCACTTCAGGAGTCCTAGGTGGGAGGATCACTTGAGCCCAGGAGTTCAAAGCTGCAGTGAGCTATGATGACACCACTGCACTCTAGCCTGGGCAACAGAGAGGGAGACCTTGTCTCAAAAAATAAATAGATAAATAAATGAATGAATGAATAAATAAATAAATAAATAAATAATGGGATTGCTGGAGAGAAGAATTCTCTGTTTCTTTGAGGAACAGTAACATAAAGTAGTTAAGTTATCAGACAGTACTGAGTTTGAACCCCATTCTGCCATTTACTGTTTGTCTTCTGAGACATAGATGCCAAGATGGGATTATTCATGCAAAGATTTTATCAGAGGAAACACTCGTTCGAGAGAAAATGGGGAGGGAAACTTCAGACCTAATGCAAGACCAACCCAAGGAGAGGGAAGGTTGAGTGGAAGAGACTGCTGTGCAGTCTAAGGATGATTTGTCAAGGTCATTAGGGAGCCAAAGTCAACCATCAAAGAAGTCCTGACTCTCCCAGAAGGACCTGCCCTAGTATTTCTGCCACACTCAGTAATTGGCTGGCAGCAGTGAATGGGAAGTGTGGCCTCAGAACACACACAGTGAAGGATCTCAGAGCCTGGAAGCTGGGACCTGTGTTTGATTATGCTTCCTATGGTTGAAGGTCTTTGAGGCATATTCTTATGCACACAACAAATTACCTTAGCTCTCTAAGACACGTTTTTCTCATCCGTAAAATAGGGATAATGATAGACTACCTGATAAAGTTATTATGAGGTAAGAATATGTAATTAAAGTGCTCAAAATAGGAAGGATTCTTTTTTTCTCTTCTTGTGCCTCCTCTTCGCTTGTTCTCCGCAGCAGCTATTTCAGATGCAACACTGATAGGCCAGAATTACGTCTTCCTCCAATTTACTAAAACAGTCTTTTAAAAAGTGTTACTGAAAATGTGTTCCATGGACTAGCATCATTATTATCACCTGGGAACTTATTAGAAATGCAAACTTCGGGGCCCCATCGCAAACCTCCCAAACCGGATTCCCTGGTGGTAGAGCCCAGGAATCTGTTTTTTAATGTGTAGGTGATCCTTACACACAGTAAGATTTGAGAAGCACTGCTGTAAACACAAATCACTCTTATTTCTTTTAGGGAGGAAAATGGAAGAAAAAAGATAAAATCTCTTCAAAAACAGCTAGTTAATGTGAAAAAAGAATGGCAATTTGAAGTACAGGTAAGAATTACCTGCATAACACCAAAAGTTACTGAGCTAAAACAGCAATTTAGAAGACATCTTTTTCAAGCAGAGAAAAGTTATGCATGAAAGATTATTGTTTCTCTTGGGGTGTCTATACTGTTAAAAATATAAAGAGAGTAACTAGAGAGCTGACCTGGGTTGTGTAAGTGTGTCCACAATAGAGTTCTGGGAGACCCCACCCTCTGAGCTCTTAGCCTGTTCTTATCCTTATATCCCACGCACACACACTACCCACTCCTTCCCTGCTGGCGATCCTGTCTCGGGCAATCTCTTGTATTCTAACATCCCAGATAGGAAAGTGTATTACTAGAGACTACATTAAGCACATTACAAACCTTCTTATACATAGTGGTTAGGTTTAATAATGCCATCTTTATTGTATTTCAAGTACAAAGCGGATTTAATGAGCTTTTGTGGGTCATTAGGACCCAATCTCGTATCTAATTTACTTCTATCAGAAAACACATCTCAAGTTTGAAGGAATCGATATGCAAAACAAAGTTTGGGCTACAACTTCAGCAGTTAGAAGCTAGCTCTATTAGGATGACTAAACAGCTCTTCTGTTAGCGGCTTAGAAAGTTTCAAAGTATAACCTAATATCAGCTTTTCATCAATTAGCTATTTGGACAATTTTATGCTTCAGAGCAGGGAATCTTCATTATTCCCTACATAGACATTAGAAGAATATTTTTTAAATATATTTGGAAGAATTTTTTTGAAAGGTCACTAGTCTTTCTTTCAAGATATTATCTTTAAGTCTTCCAAACAAATTGTTTAACACCCCTTCTTATTTTTTATTTGCTAATTACAAAGTTCCTTTGGTATTGTTCTTGACATCATTATCTCTATTAGCCCTCTGCTTATAGCTTATATTTTTTGAAAACCATTTTACTCCCTCTGGGAAGCTTCACAAAAACTAGTTCATGCTTAAGTTTTCTTTCTAATGAACAGAGTTTTTCAGGGGTTTTCTAGCTTTTTTCCTTGAAAAACTCTCCCATAATTTAAAAATTCCTCTTGATTGCTTAAAGCTGAGGAGTTCAAGGTCGCAGTGAACTGTGATTGTGCCACTGCACTCCAGCCTGGGAAGCCCTCCAGTGAGAACCCATTTCAAAAAAAAATTTTTTTTAATTAAAAAAAATTTCTCTTGAGATCCTTACTTTTAAAAATAGAACATATTTATGTTATTCTCCTCTTAAGCCCTCTAAACCAACAATGTCAAACGAAACCTTAGAGTTAGCATTCTGCCAGCTAACTCTCCTATGCTACCATCATGACCATCTTTTTTTCTCTTTCCTCAAACACTGCTGATAATAGAATTTTCCAGACAGCAATGAACACTTGATCCTGAAACTTATTCTCTTGAATTACATCTCAGCCATTACATTCAGCCACAGTACAACTAAAGCAGAATATCACTCAGCTATTTTGATCATCAGCAATAAGAATAAGTTAAGAAACTAGGACTAGAAGATCCAAGGCAAACTTTGGAACAAAAAACAGCTATCAGTATGAAATCAAGTTAAATTCCTAGAGATTCTAAAAATCAGTGATTAAGTCAAGTTTGGAAAACAAGAAGACAGGAAATACATGGACACTAGAGACCTGTGGGTCAGAAAAGGATGCCAGCAATTAGGATGGCAGGTTTTTGTGTGTGAAAGGGTCAGTGGTAACTTGGATGTGAAGGAACAATTCCTTTAGATACTAGGCAGAAAAGAAAGTCACAAAGGAAAAAAAATCAGGTTGCTGTCAGGCTCCTGAACATAAGCATACAAAATGAGATAACAGTGGAGCAGCATTTTCATGAAACTAGTGGGAAAAAAGAGAAAGAGCCAAGGCTGGGCATGGTGCTCATGCCTATAATCCTAGCACTCTGGGTGGCTGAGGCAGGAGGATCCCTTGAGGTCAGGAGTTTAAGCCCAGTGTGAGCAAGAGGCAGACCCATCTCTACTAAAAACAGAAAAAAGTAGCTGGGCATGGTGGCGTGCGCCTGCAGTCCCAGCTACTCGGGAGGCTGAGGCAGGAGGATCACTTGAACCCAGGAGTTTAAGGTTACAGTGAGCTATGATGATGCCACTGCACTCCAGCCTGGGTGACAGAGTGAGACTCTGTCTCAAAAAAAAAAAAGAAAAGAAAAGAATCAAGATCTTTGTATAAAAATCTATTTATCTTTTTTATACATCAGCAACAGACTTTGAAAATAAAATTGAAAAAATTGTTATTTACAATAGCATCAAAAATATCAAATACTCAGCATTGAATCCAGCAGCAGCAACAATAACAACGATAAAATATGTAGAGCTTCTTTGCAGAAAACTATAAAACAGTATTGAAAAATTAAATAATACTTAAATAAGCGGAGGGATATACTATGTTTATGGATTGAAAGACTCAATATTGTAGAGATGTCAATTCTCCCAAAATTGATCTATAAATTAATTCAATCTCAATCAAAATTATGATTTAATTTTTATTTATTCACTTATTTTTGAGAAGCTTGACAAACTGATTCTAAAATTTGTACAGAAATGCTAAGGGCTAAAAATAGTCAAGACAGTATTAAAGAACAAGGTAGAAGGACTTGCTTTCTTGAATTGTTAGAATTGTTATAAAACTGCATTAATTTGCACTAATTAAAACAGTGTATACTGGTACAAGGATTGACAAATTGAGCAATGGAACAGAATATAAAGAGAACCATTGTAGATGTGTGACAAGGATAGCACCACGGTGCAGTGGTGGAAAGCAGTTTTAATAAATGATGCTGAAGAAATTGAATACCTACATGGAAAGAAATTAAACGTCACTCTGATCTGACGCCATACACAAAATATCACTTCCATGTGAGTATAGATCTAAATGGATAAGTGTAGATCTAAATTTTAGGCTAAAGCATAACATTTCTAGATAATATAGGAGACTATCATCTTGACTTTGGGTAGGGAAAGATTTCTTACACAGGCCACAAATGGTACAGATTACAGAGGAAGAGGTTGATAAATTTGACCACATTAAAATTAAAAGATTATATTCATTAAAAGACACCATTAAGTAAGAAAAAGACAAGCCAAAACATGGGAGAAGCTATTTACAACATGTAACTAACAAAGGCTTGTATCCAGAATATGTAGAGAACTCTACAAATTAATGAGAAAAGGACAGATACCTAATGGAAAAATGAGCAAGAGAGTGAACAGGCACTTCAAAAAGAGAATGTCCAACTGGCTAATCAACATGTGACTGTGTTCAACCGAAACTGTCATCAGGGAAATGCAAATTGAAACCATAGGTGACACAGTTATATTCTCATTAGACTAGATAATTTATGATACTAAATGGTGACAATATAGAATAATGGGAATTCTAATACTCGGTACTGGTCCTACCACTCTGGAAAAATTTGACATTATCAAAGTTAAAAGATATGCATACGTTATTACCCAGCAGTTCAACCCAATACAATGTTTGTATGCATGTGCATGAAGAATCATGTACAAAAATGATCAATACAGCATTATTTTAGTAGCTCATAAATGGAAACAACCAAAATGATGTTATCATACATTATGGTATATACATACCATGGAATACTATACTTCAGGTAAAATTACCACATCCTGAACATAATGTGGAACAAAATATATATTACCCCTCTCAGAATGGCCATTAAAAAGTAAAAAAACAACAGATGTTTGTATGGATGCAGAGAAAAAGGAATGCCTATACACTGTTGATGGGACTGCAAACTAGTACAACCCTTCTGGAAGACAGTATGGAGATCCCTCAAAGAGCAAAAAGGAGATCTACCATTTGATCCAGCAATCCCACTACTGGGTATCTACCTAAAGGAAAATAAATCGTTTTATGAAAAAGACAGCTGGACTTAAATGTTTATCTCAGCTCAATTCACAATCACAAAGATATGGAATGAACCTAAGAGTCCATCACTTCATCAGTGGATAAACAAAATATGGAACTGCAGGTCTCTCTGTTCATTAAAATTTTTGTTTTCACTTTGTTCATCAGATTGAATAATTTCTATTACTCTGTCTTCAAGTTCATTGAATCTTTCCTCTGCCATCTCCACTCTGCTGTTAAGCCTATCTAAATACATTTTTTGTTTTAAATAATGTATTTTTCAGTTTTAGAATTTGCTTTTAGTTCTTTGTAGTTTCTATTTCTGTGCTGAGATTTCCTACCTTTTTATTTATTATGAGCACATTTTTTCTTTACTTCATTGAGCTTTGTAGAAAATCCTTGTTTGCTAATTCCAACATTTGGGCATTTCAAGGTCAATCTCTGTGGATTATCTGTTCTCTGAGAATGGTCCAGTTTTTTTCTTCAATGTGGATTAATTTTGGAATGTGTTTGGATAATGTGAATGTTACGTTGTATGTTATATTCTGCTCTATTCCCCCCCAAAGCATATTGTCATTTTTGCTTTAGTAGATACTTAACTTGGTTAAATTTAAGCTAAAAACTCTCTCTTACTTATAGTAGGCAGTAGCTCAAATATCAGTTCAGTTCTTTTATCCTTAGCAGAGCTTCCTGCATTCTTACTGACACTGCGTGGTTCAGGAGTCAGCCAGACATTTGTATAGAGTTTATGCACAGAATTTGGAGTTTCCTTTCTCTGGTTCAGGATTATTTCCTTCCTTTCAGTATTATTCCCTTACTTTTCAAATGCTGTGATTGCCCCTGAATCTCTTTGCTGGTTCTTCAGTCTAAAAAGACTGCAGGGTTTTGAATCCGAGTTTTAGCTTCTCTACATGTATCCCCTGAACCCCCCGCCAAATGTTGACTGTAGTTTGCTAAAGGTCATAGAAATTGAGAAACTCACTCACCCCATGTTGTTGTCTACTCTCCTCTAGGTGCCTGATTTTGTACACTCTCCAATATTTTTATATAATTTCCTTTTGAATTATGTCCAGAGTTTATAGTTACTGTGTGAGGGTCATTCTGGTAGGAGCTTATCTGTAATATTGAAAGCAGAACTTCTGAAGATTCAGTTAGGAAACAGCTTGAGGTATATAAGGGACTGAAAGAAGACCAGTAGAGCTGCTGAAGTTTGGAGAGAAAGGGAGACAGTAGCATGAGATGAAGCTAGCATGGGAGCCAGGGAGCAGATTATGGAGGGCCTTATAAGCCATGCTTATCTGGGCAAATATCATCAATGGATGCCATATAGGTGGGGGAGGCCCATTATGTAAGAAATCTATCTTGTCATTGGAGGTCAGGGTTTGGGACCATATTGAAATCCTGAGTTTGTAATCTTTGTTTTGTTTGTTAGTGGTACATCTAGTCTGCTCCAGACCCATGGCTTTATGCTGACCCAGAGTTTTTGAAAGCAGTTGCCTTTACCTCATCGTACTGCCTCCAGCATATACGATAAACCTTTCCAATGCTGGAGCTGCTGCTGAGGTATTTAGTGTTGGGGAGATAATATCACAACAGGAAGCCAAGGAGGAGTTATTTCCCGAGAGAGAGAGAAAAGGAGAGATTTTTTTCTTATATATAGAGAATATATTTATTCTCTAAGCTATAGGCTTTAGCCTTCAAGGAGAAAGTTGGCTCATAATGAAGAGTTCTTCACCTGCTTCAGTTTTGCCATGATAGTTGAGGTCTGGATACAGTGACCATGAAAGATATGATACCAATCCTAGTCATTTGACTGGTTATGAAAGGAGCCAAAGATCACGAAGATGGATGTCCTGGAATCCTACAATATTATTGCAATAGTGACAAGGATTTTCCCAATGGTGCTCCGTGATTTTGAATACAAATTGTTGCCCTTTGACTCTTAGGGTGCCCTACTTGTATTCTACTGCTTGATGAAGAGCATGTTGCACCTCCTCCTTAGCAGGAGCTAATTGTAAAAATTTATTCTTTAGACCTGGATTCACTTGAATGTCTAGACTAAGTGTGACCTAAGCCAAATACAGCACTACCAATTCTTTACCTTTTGTTGTTCTTTCAGCCTTCCCATTGCCATATATGGTCATTGACTGTACTTTGGAAAGCTCAATACTATTCAGGAAGCTTGCCATGGTATTTTAAAATGGGCCTGAACTACTCCAGCCTCCAAGCTATACTTTGTTTTTTCTCCAGCTATCCTGTCATTAACTTTTTTTTTTTTTTTTTTGACTCACAGTCTCACTGTGTTGCCCGGGCTATCGTGCCATAGCGTCATCCTAGCTCATCCTAGCTCACAGCAACCTCAAACTCCTGGGCTCAAGCGATCCTCCTGCCTCAGCCTCCTGAGTAGCTGGGACTACAGGCATGCGCCACCATTCCCGGCTAATTTTTTCTATATATTTTTAGTTGTCCAATTAATTTCTTTCTAATTTTAGTAGAGACAGGGTCTCGCTCTTGCTCAGGCTGGTCTCGAACTCCTGAGCTCAAACAATCCGCCCACCTCGGCCTCCCAGAGAGCTAGGATTTACAGGGGTGAGCCACCATGCCCGGCCCCTGTCATTAACTTTTGCATGTTACCTGGCTCTTTTCTTCACTCAGCCTCTCAGCTTTTTTCACTCTTTGATGAACGTTTTTTTTTTTTTTTGGCCAGATGTAGAATGGGTCCCAAAGAGAATAGGTTGAGATGAATGTGATTTCTAGGCTCCAAAATGGGTTAAAGAATTAAATGAAAATAAAAGGCATGCTTGCTAAATTTGCAAGCTACTCAAAGCTGGTATGTGACAAGGAATAGAAATCAGAATGGTGATTATAGAACACTGAACTGACTCCAACAAGATGCAAAGGTGAAACTAAAATCCTGATTTTGGTTAGAAGAATCTTTTAAGTTGTGAATTGGGAAGACCTACCTTGTTTTTAACAGTTTCGTTAGAGGCTCAGCCAGGTTCTAACATGAGTACCTGAGGTTAGGAACCTACCACTGGTTTTTGTAGTAACAGCATTTGAAAAGGTACCTGGCTTTCTGTCGTCTCTAGACTTCTTAGAGTCTCCCTTTCACAGTGTTTCTTCTAGTGGCTTGTTATTAGAGTCTTAATAACAATCATGACAATCTATTAATATAAAATATTTTGAAAAGCATTTGGAGTGCTTCCTCTTTGTTTTGATTATGCAATTAGTGGCACTGAATAGTGTTTATACAATAGGGAGAACATACTCCCCTATCCTGTGTTTTGGTTAGACATGTATACAGTTTTGGGCATCACATTTAAGAAGTTTACTCAGAAGAGATCAGCCAAGACAGTGAGGTGTGTGGAAACTTTATTACAGAAGGAAAGCTAAGAGGAAATTGGTATGATTGACCTGGGAAAGAGAACAGTTCAAATGGAAATGAAAGCAGTAGGTGGAACTGGGGCCTGAAACTTTAGAAGTTTGGACTGATTATGTTTTATCTGCATCTCAGAATGGGAGACTGTTTAGCTCAGAGTTTATTCAGAGTCTATGGACTCTTACAGAATCAGCCAGTATTGTAAGTCATAGGCAGACAGACAAATATAAATGTTAATTATACAGAACTGTATTTTTTTCCTGTGGCTTTTATCGCTTTAATGGATTACATCTCCATTTGCCCTTTTGCTGTCCAGTGAAAGGGGCAACGTGAGATGTAGGACAAGTTCCAATTTCTTCAGATAGTAGCTTCCAAAATTCCAGGAACTCTTTTCTCTACTTTATGTTCAATTACGGAAACAGACACTACCATTGGCAGCCTTTGGCTCACACTATTGTGGCAGCCTTTAGAGCCTTAATAACTTACTAACAATTGGTTGATTCCCTCTTTTTATTACTAAATCATGCTTCTCCAAATTCAAATAACAAGTCCAGAAGTCCAGTTCTGAAGGCAGTTTTGGGATTTGGAAGTAAAGTTTGATGTGCCTTGAAAACCCACAAATATGATGGATCACTTCATGGACCTTGGTCATGGGGAAAGCTCCAGACACCATGGAAAACCAGGATTATAGGTAGTGGTGAAGGCAAATCTTTTCCTAGTGAAAATCATAAACGAAATTCATATAACTGAAGACCGTTGGCCTGTAGCCCACTGCTTGTATGCTGGCTCCTGTTGCACACTGGGGAGATGAGGAAATGGAACAGCACTTCAGTTCACTTATTAGTTTGCCATTGAGTGTGATTTTACCGTCACTGGCCTGTCAGTATTTTACATCTTCCTCTTATGTTTCCACACTGTCACCATGGAGGGCCATAACAATGTCTGTGCAAAACATCAATAAATGAAAGAACTCAGAGTAACCCGGCCCATGGCAACAGCATTAAAACCAGATGCCTTTGGCTTGGCACAGCTGATGTTTTATGAACTTATAAACTGTTACATAATGTAATACCTTCTGTTTACCATAGGCAGAAACTCTTAGAGTTTTAACTTTGCATTTCTTTTTTTAATTTCTTGTTTATTTTATTTATTTATTTTTTGAGACAGAGTCTCACTCTGTTGTCCAGGCTAGAGTGCCACGGTGTCAGCCTAGCTCATAGCAACCTCAAACTCCTGGGCTCAAGTATCGTCCTACCTCAGCCTCCTGAGTAGCTGGGACTACATGTGTGCACCACCATGCCTGGATCTTTTTTTTTTTTACTTTATTTTTTTGTAGGGATAGGCCTCTCTCTGTTGCCCAGGCTGGTCTTGAACTCCTGGTCTTGAACTCCTGTTCCTCCCCTCTTGGTCTCCCAAAGTGCTGGGCTTATAGGCATGAGACACTGTGACCTATGATGCTTTAAGCTATGTTTATTTTTCATTATGGATTATTTTGACTAATTTCTGCTTTGTTTTTTCTTCCAGTAGTTACTTAGAACTAATTCCACCCAGCTAATGTGGTAAGATTAAAGGTGGATGGTATTTAGAGAAACATAGATCTCTGGCTGGGCTCGGTGGCTCACGCCTGTAATCCTAGCACTCTGGGAGGCCGAGGCGGGAAGACTGCTTGAGCTCAGGAGTTTGAGGTTGCTGTGAGCTAGGCTGATGCCACGGCGCTCTAGCCCACGCAAGAGAGTGAGACTCTGTCTCAAAAAAAAAAAAAAAAACAAAAAACAAACAAAACCATAGATCTCTGATTGAAGCCATGCATTTTTGTTATTAGTTGTATATTTGCTTGTTCTGCTGTCAGGTAACACTGATCACCTCTTTGTGAAGTTACTCACACTTTGATTCTTTTCAAACAAATGTTACATCTCTTACTAAAACCTTTCCAGGGATTCCTATGGCACTCGTAATAAAATCCAAACTTCTTACTCGCACCCCTGAGGTCCTACATGGTTTGTTCTTACCTACTTCTCCAACCTCATCTTGTCCCACTCTCAGCCCTCACTAGGCTACAACTGCCAGAGTTTTCTTTCGATTTCTGGAATGAATCCAGGTCTTGACTAACTCAGGACTTGGCATATACTTTTTCTGTTTTTAGAATTCCTCTTGATCCCATTTTTCATGTAATAGACTTACTGATCCTTCAGGTATCAGATTAAACATTGCTTTCTCGGAGAATCCTTCTCAGACTGTGCAATCGAACGTAGGTCTCCCTTGTTATTTTCTCCCATAACCTGTTGTCCTTGTCTTTCCTATCATTTTGCACAATTTAAAAAAGTTTACACATACTTGTTTGTTTCCTTTTAACCACATTTCTCCCACTAGACTATAAGCTCTATGAGGGCAGGGACTGGGTCTGTTTTGATCTCCACTATTTACCCGGTGCCTAGCTCAATGCCTAGTACTGAATACATAATTTTCTTCATAAATATTGAGCCCTTAAAATTGCCCAATACTTGACAACCTACAGGGAGTTTTCACATGAATTCTCAGTGAATCCTTATAATTGCTGTCTAAGAAATTTCAGGCAGGGTAGATATTATTTTTTCTATGTTATAGAAGGTAAAACTTGGAGAGTTTAATTGACTTGGCGAAGATCACACAGCTGGTGAGAGGTGTGGATGGGAAGTCAGTTCTTTTGATCTTTTTGACCAGTGTTCTTTTTACCAAAATGAGATATTAATGGGAAATCTGTGTGGAAAGTAGTGTCCCTATGAAAGAAACTCACAGTCATGATTTTGAGAACTACTTTGTTATCTTTCATCTTCATTTATAGTATTCATGATTATTGTCTAAATTTCCCTTAGTATGATAGCAGAAAAATAATTTTCATTCTTTATTATCTTATAAAAGGTAAGCCTAAGCCACTGACTAAACTGAATGGAAGTAACTGTATTTTCAGTTTAGAAACCTAGTCTGTCTTCTACAGAATCGGAATGAATATATTGCTCACCTCAGAGACCAGTTGCAAGAGACGAAGGCAAAAACCAACTTGGAGAATCAGTATATGAAAAAAAATACTGAGCTGCAGATTGCCCAGACCCAGAAAAAATGTAACAAAACAGAGGAACTCTTGCTGGAGGAGATTGAGGTAATCCCTGCTACATTAGGAAAGAGCCAAGTAGATGGCATTTGAGCTGTCACTCCCTGTATTGTCTCAGCTAACTAAGGAGGCCGGAGACGGAGATTTCCCTTCAACTCTCTCTCCAGTAACTGCCCCGCCCCCTACACACATTTGAGATTGAAAAGAAAAACCTAAATGAAGATTTGCATGTTTGCAAGCAGAGATTCTGATGGGCTGTATCCTACATCTCTTGCTTCTCTTATAATGACTTTGAAAATTGGTTGTACTTTCTCCCCTTGGTCATTTTATTCTTATTTTATAAAACCACTAGTCATTTTTTTCCCCTCCCTCCCTCCCTCCCTCCCTCCCTTCCTTCCTATTTTTTTGAAATAGGGTCTCACTCTGCTGCCTGGGCTGGAGTGCAGTGATGTTATTATAGCTCACTGCAACCTCAAACTCTTTGGCTCAAGCGATCCTCCTGCATCAGCCTCCTGAGTAGCTGGCACTAGAGGCACGGACCACCATGCCCAGCTAATTTTTAAAAATTTTTTAATTAATTTTTTATTTGGTAGAGACAGGGTCTCCCTATGTTGCCCTGGCTAGTCTCAAACTTCTGACCTCAGGCGATCCTCCTGCCTTGGCTTCCCAAAGTGCGGGGATGATGCCATTTCTCTCAGTAATTATAGGGAGAGGGCAAAACCAGGTACTTAGTAACTGTAGTTTTTTGCTTGCTGCTTACTTCATCCAACCAATACCTTTTAGCCCACCAGTAAGAAGTACAAAATCTAGAGAGCTGAACTTCATTCAAACCTAAATTTAGAGAGATGAGATGTCACAGTGAAAAATATCAGGAGAAAGAAAGAAATTGTATTCCTTTCTATTGGAGGAGGAATGCTAAATAGCTAAAAGAACAACAGACAAAGCTGGGCAAGGTGGCGCGGTAGTACTAGCTATAATACTTAAGAGGCTGAGACCAAGGCAGGAGGATTGCTTGAGGCCAGGAGTTCAAGGCCAGCCTGGGCAACAGAGTGAGACCCTTGTCTCTGTAAAAAAAAAAAAAAAAGAACAATAGAAAGGACAACAGGCAATTACTCCCCAGGTGTGGCTTGAGACCATGATGACACTCTTTTTTCTTATACTCTGGAATTTCCGTTTCTAGGCCTAAGAAACTTTTGCACTTGAAGTATTGTTTCTCTCCTTCAATGGGAATCACTTTCCAGGTAACCGGATTGTGGTCCTCTTGCCTGGGGGTAGTCGCACATATCTAGCACACTGCCAGCCGCATGGCTTAACAATGTTTGTGAACACGAATTGCGTCGAACTGAACTGAATTACAGCGCTAGAGCAATGCTGTGGAATTCTTGGGATCCCAGCTGGTATAGGAAACCTGTGCTGCTGTCCAAGCTGCACCTCTAATCTCGAGAACTTGTGATTCCCACCCCTGTCTGGGAGAATTCTTAGTATTTGATTGTTGTTCTTACAGAAACTAAGAATGAAAACTGAAGAAGAGAACCGGGTTCATATGGAGATTGAAGTGTTCCTTAGAAAGGAGCAGCAGGTAGGTTACCAAAACTTTTTTATCCTCTGATTTTTTTTATATTCCACTCACAAAATACCAAGGAGAGCAAAAAGCATTTTTTTTTTTTTTTTGAGAACACATTATTACATGTTTCCTTCTGCCTTGGTCAAAAGAATTTTTTTTTTTTGGACACAGAGTCTTGCTCTCTCTCCCCAGGTGGAGTGCAGTGGCATCATCATAGCTCACCACAACCTCAAACTCCTGGGCTCAATTGATCCTCCTGCTTCAGCCTCCCAAGTAGCTGGGACTACAGGCAGGCCATGATGCCTGGCCAAAAATTTTTTTTAAAGGAAAGAAAAGTCAACCATAATTCTTCCAGCCTAATGAACTATATAGCCCATGTTTTCTTTCAGAGTTATCCATCTGAATAGGTATTTTATATAGCTGTAATTTAAGTGAGTGCAGGTAAAATTTTGTCATCTGCCTTTATAATTTAGCTTATGTAAGAAACTGTTTTCTTATTCCTATATTGCTTCATAGTCATAGTTTAAAAATAAAATTTACTGAATTTTTTAAATTATACAAATAACATATTTTTAGTTGAGGTAAGATTTTTTAAAATCACCAACTGCTTTTGCACCCATTTTTTCATGCTATTAGAATGTCTTTATAAAATAATTTAAAATAGTTGTATAATGTTCCATTGAATGGTTATGCCATTGGTTAGTCCACTTGTTACCCTTCATTTTGGATATTTAGGTTATTTACAAAGTTTCATTAGAATAAATAATGCAGTAATGAAAGCTTGCTCAAAGAATTATTTTTCTTCATTGCAGTTATTTACTAAAGGTAAATCTCAAGCAGATTATTATTTCACAGAGACTGGTATTCTGTGACTCTTGATAAATGTTGCTAATACTTACTAATCTATATTGCCATCAGCAATGTGTGAAGGCAGTAATTTCAAGGTATCCTCAATAGTACTAGCCATTTTAAATATTTTTAAAAGTCTGCTAATTTAATGAGTTGTTTTATTTTTCATTTTCAACTTACTAATAGAACTGTACAGAACATTTTTCTATATATTTACTCAATTTATTTACCCTTGTGTGAATTATATATGATGGAAGTGGTTTTAATTAGCATTTCTGATACTAATTAACAAACCAACCTGGGTCTATAATATATCTAAGGTTGTTAAACATGTCTAAGTTTAGCTGGAGTCTTTCAAAATATCCCTGTTGGATGAATAAAGAAAAAATTTACTTATTAAACAGCTTGCCTTTGGGAAAAGCTCATAAATTTTCAGTCAATGATTCCAAATTTGTGCTTATGCTATCTCACAGGCTTTTCCTAGGGGAAAAAAAACATCCGGTAGGCTATTAGAATCAGGGTCGGGTACCCCGCAATTTAAGTATTATGTATCATGTTACCTGTTTCAAGTGTGAGATACATCGTAGGTATTCAATAACAACCAGGTGAATTGGTGGATAAATGGATAATGGAGGGATGAAATTAGTGTTTCCCAGAGCTTCAGCCCAATAACACAAGTAATACATAAGTATGTCTTTAATGAAGAATTTCAAACACAGAAATATATAGATTTTAAAAAGTGATAGACATCTTTTTCTTTTCATGTACATACTTGTATCTAAAAACACATATTTTTAGTATTTATTTGTATTTTACATAAGTAGGATCATACTATATATATATTGTTCCAGATCTTGTTCTTTTTTTCTTTTTCTTTTTTTGTTTTGTCGTTTGAGACAGAGTCTCACTCTGTCACCCCAGCTAGAGTGCACTGGCATCATCATCCTACCTCACCGCAGCCTCGAACTCCTGGTCTCAAGCAATCCTCCTGCCTCAGCCTGTGGAGTAGCAGGGACTACAGGAGTATGCCACCACACCTGGCTAATTTTGTCTATTTTTAGTAGAGATGGGGTCTCACTCTTGCTCAGGCTGGTCTTGAACTCCTGACCTCAAGCCATCCTCCCACCTTGACCTCCCAGAGTGAGTGGCATGGGCTACTGCTCCCGACCTGTTTTGTTTTTTCCTTTTAAAATTTACCTTGTCTTTAATGTTTTCTGTAATAGTACAACTGTTGTATAATATCCCATAGTCAGATAGATAGATTTAGTTAGATTTAGGTTGTTTCCAAATATCGCTGTTATAATAATGCTAAAGGTTCTTGGACATGTCTCTAAGTACATGGTATATGGAAAGGCTATTTATTTTTGCATATTACTCTAGATTCCTTATGCCCTCTCATGTTATTAATAATTCTAATAGTTTTTCAGTTGAGTGATTTAGATTTTCTAAGTAGAAAGTCTAATTTATTGAAAATAATAATTTTATATTTTCCTTTTCATTATATGTCTATTTCTATTTTGTGGCTTATTGTATAACTAGAAAGTCAAGCGTAATGTTGATTAGTAGTAGTGATAATGGTGCATCATTTTTCTATTCTTGGTTTTAATGATGTTTTAGTCAGGATTATACATGAAGTCATCATAGTCATGCCAAATTTCTTATGTTGCAAGTTAGAACATTCATTGGGAAAGAATGGGACCCTGAAACCTGGAATGGGAACATCTGGGGATTCACATAAAATTGACAATCTTGAACCCCCAAGTCACTTTAAGGCTCCTTTGCCAGTGGAGGTAGCCCACCCTTCTGTGTCTGAGGAGACCAGACTTCCTTTGCCCCCAAATCCGGTGATAACTTCATCTGGGGAAGATGTCTTGAAAAGGAATGCTCCTTCCTCACACCCAGCACAATTACCCCTATTGTCCCTGGATCCATAACAGGGTCAAATCCCAGTATATTCTAGGGGGCCATAAAACTCAGATGACTATAACTCAGAAGGAAATAACTTACATACCAAAAATTGTATGATCTTGCTAATATATATTGGCAGAAACCTGGGGAACATGTGTGGGAATGGATTGTAAGAGTGCTAGGCCAAGAAGGCTGGAATGTGGCACTAGATTGGATTGAATTCATTGATATGGATGCATTTACTAGACATTCTGGATTTAATGGGTTAGGTTGTGCAGCTAGAGATGACTCTATTAGTTTGCTTGATGGACTCCATGGTTGCCTTCATTTGGTGAGGTAGAGATGCTAGAGCTTCCCTGCTATGACGTGGAGGAGAGAATCCAAAGACTTAAGGATATAGGAGTGTCACAGTGAATTTATCATGTTTGACCTACACATGTACCACCAGACACACATCCTTAACCATGAGAAAGCCCAGAAGACACTCCTTTACTAAGAAAGACATTGAGAAATACAATAGTGAGAGGAGCACCTGCATCCCTGAAAAGCTTTGTGCTGCTTTCCTATGTAGGCCAGGTATGACCACAAGGGATGTTGTCGTTGAGATGAGCTGCCTGATTTCAGTGGGTATGATGCGATCCTGAAGTGCCAAAGGATAGATGGCAGCACTTACCTTGCAAAGACAACGTCGGCACATTTACCATGAGGGGCAGCAGGGATGAAATGGTAATTAGAACGCCTTTGCCCACAAGGATCTTTGGCAATGGCTAATTAATGTTATCCCTAGTAACAATACTGATGGGCTGCCTACTAACTAAAGCATAACAGAAAAAAGTTAGGTCTCGCCAAAACCTCATTTGAGTCACCACAATGGCTTTTCACCCAGTTTCCAGAACAAAGTCAATTCGCAGACCCAGAGCCTCTTTATTAAAGGTGGAGGGCATATCCCTCTGAGGATGAACCCTACAGCATTGCTGTAAATACATACTGTCAATCTTCCTCTAAGCCTGATCCAAAAGACCTGTGCTATTTACAGAGTGACTGTATACTGGGGAAGAGAAAATATCCAGACGTTTTGAGATTACTAAATATTTGCTCTGAGTTGATGTTTATTCATGGAGACCCAAAAAACACTGTGGCTGCTAGTCAAAATGAGGGATTATGGGGGTTAGGTGATAGATAGATGGAGCCTTAACTAAAGACCGACTTACTGTGGGTCCACTTGTTCAATGGACCCACCCTGTAGTTGTTTCTCCAATTACTGAACTTATAGTTGGAATAGATATACTTGGGGCCACTGTGGTAGTAAGGGCCAAGTAGGATCCTCCGGAACTACCCCTCCATACCAAAATAGTAAACCAGAAGCGATGCTGCACCCCCGGTGGAACTGCATTGATTAGTGCCCCATCAAAGACTTGAAAGAAGCAGGGGTGGTGCTATTAATACTTACCACATACCCATTTAACTTAGCTGTTTGGCCTGTGCAAAAGTAGCATGGATCTTGGAGAGAGAGTGTGGACTATTATAAATGTAATCAGGTGGTGACTCCAATTGCAGCTACTATTCCAGATGTAATATCTTTATTGGAGCGAGTCTTCAACGGCCTCTGGTACTTGGTATATTGCCGTTAACCTGATCAAAGCTCCTGTCTCCAAGCCAATTAAAAAAAAAAAAAGACATGAGGAGTTTGCTTTTACCTGCAGGGCCAACAGTACAACTCATAGTCTCACATCAGGGCTATGTTAATTGTGTTCTCTCCCATAATATGGTCTGCAGAGATATTGTTCACTTGGACTTTCCACAAAACATCATAGTAGTCCACTGCGTTAATGTCATTACGCTAATTGTATCTGGCGAACAGGAAGTAGCAAGAACTTTAGATGGCTTAGTAAGACATATATGAACTAGAAGATGGGAGATAAACTCCCATTTCTGGTGCCAATTTGTATCATTGATGATCTGTTAGGTGACAGAAACCATACCAATTATTTGAACAGAAAATTTAACAAAAGAATAATGAGGGATTGGCTACTCAGAAGGGAAAAAAGAGAACTCTAAAGAACATCCTGGGGCTGAAGGACGAAATCCAAAGAAGGAATGAACTTGAAAGGTGAGGGGAAGGGAGGATCTTTCCCAAGATTCAGACCTCATTGGAGAGGGTGTGGCTGTGGCCCTCTGGAAGGCAGAGACCTTTGCTGGGTTGCCCTGGGCCAGAGCTGGCTTACAGCTGGAGGGATAAAGCTGGCAAGCAGGGAACCGTGGACCTTACTAAAAGGTTCGCCCCCTCACCCCCTAATCAGGATGAGTACTCAATTTTATGAGATGGATTTCTTTTTCATTGATGAAACATAAAATACATTAATAGATTCGCTGATGTGGAGTCATCTTTAAATTCTTGGGATAAATCCTACCTGGTCATGTGTTTGGCAAGCAAGAATCCTCCTGTGGTGGTATCAGTAAAACTCGCTGGTGAACGAATGCCACTGGGCGTCCCACACACGTACCACTGGCAGCCCTACTTGAGGAACGAGAAACAAGCCCACACTGGAACCGATGAGAGAAGCCCTCCTGTCAAGTTCCTCCAGCGCGCTCTACTGACAAAGCTTACCATTTTGCTCTCTGGCAAAAGAAATGTTTATATTAATAGCAAGCATCCAGTTTCACAAAGCAAGGCAGTGAAGGATTAATTTGGAGCTGAAAGGCAATAAATTGATAACTGATACAAATAGGAATTTTTTTTCTTTTATCATTAAGTATGAGGTTTACTCTAGGTTTTGGTAGATAAACTTTATCAAGTTAGGGAAGTTTCCTTTTGGTCTTACCTTGCTAAAAGTTTTTCTTATTCCCTAATCAGGATTAGTACTCAATTTTATGAGATAGATTTTTTTCATCCATTGTGATGATATAGTTTTTCTCCTTTAATATGTTAATTAAGTAATACATTAATAGATTTGCTAATGTTGAGTCATCTTAAAATTCTTGGGATAAACCTTACCTGGTTATAATGTATTATTCTTTTAATAGACTGCTAGAATTGATTTATAGACTTATTTTGTATTTATATATTTCATAAGTAAGATTAACCTATAAATTTCTTTTTTGGTGCTACTTTGTTGTATTGCTATCAGAATTATGCTAGCTTGGCAGCACGAGTTGGAAGCTTCCCATCTTTTTTTTTTTTTTTTGAGACAGAGTCTCGCTTTTGTTGCCCGGGCTAGAGTGAGTGCTGTGGTGTCAGCCTAGCTCACAGCAACCTCAAACTCCTGGGCTCGAGGGATCCATCTGCCTCAGCCTCCCAAGTAGCTGGGACTACAGGCATGTGCCACCATGCCTGGCTAATTTTTTCTGTATATTTTTAGTTGTCCAATTAATTTCTTTCTATTTTTAGTAGAGACGGGGTCTCGCTCTTGCTCAGGCTGGTTTCGAACTCCTGAGCTCAAACAATCCGCCTGCCTCGGCCTCCCAGAGTGCTAGGATTACAGGCGTGAGCCACCGCGCCCGGCCCTTCCCATCTTTTTATGCTCTGAAAAACAAATTATCTGTTCCTTGAAGCTTAGTAAAATTCAGTCATAAACATTTTGTCTGGATATCTTTTTTTTAAGGGGAGATATTT
>CAUYSK010117059.1:0-15022 GCA_963575035.1 Avahi laniger
ACTTTATGACCTGATAACTCACTAAGTGTTTTATTTATTATGATGCCCAAAATACTTGGTTTTCTAGCAGCTACAATCATTTGAGAAAGATCCTAAAGCAGGAGGTTCCTTGACTGACAGAAATAGAAAAACTTCAAAAAGGTATTTATAGAGGACCAGAGATAAGGCAAATGTTTTATAGTGCAATAAACATAATACTATTTTTAAAAAATCAAAATCTACAATGATAGTAAGTAATTCTTCTACATAACTATATGAACTTAATGTTGTCAGATAATATATCTCTTCATATTACTAATATACAATTATCTTTATATAATTAATGACTTGTTTTCATGCATAAGGCACTCTGTGGGGCCTGGTGTAGTAGCTGACGGTAATGTGGTGGTTTTCACGCCCTTAAGGAGTTCTCAGAATAGAGCTGAAATAGCGCACGAACAAAGGAATACTTGCCATGTTTTATGAGAAATATAACCAAGTTGCTCAAAGATTAGAGAGATTCGTTCCAACTAAAGAGTCCAGGGAATCAACCACTAAAGTAGAAATTTGGCTGGGAATGGCAAGCCAGGAAGAATAAAAGCCTAAGCGGAAAAAATAATATATAAGTCATGTTTGGCTGAAATATAGAGGTTGGTGTGAGTTTAGAAAATTATATATATATATATATATTACTATATTCTTATATATGTGTATTTTATATGTATAATGGGAAAATTGTGGAAAGAAATAGATACTATTCTAATGCTGTCTAGATTTCATTTTAAATAACTAAGATATTCTGTTGAGGATAAATCTAAGAAAGTCAATGGAATGGCACTGCATTTCATCCTGGGGTAGAGAAAAAAATAACTTCTTTAAATAAGTTCAGAGTGGTGGGGGAAAAATTAAAACACTTTTCGATTGTATTCCATGAATTATGATTAACCAGGTTTAAGGATTAAAGAAGAAAATCATAATATATCCTGTCACCTATCAATTCAATATTTAACAATAAATTATCAAGCAGCCAATGTATTTGCCAGGCTATTGGCTGTAGACTTGACACACCAATACAATAATTCTCAGCACTTTTTTCTCCATAGTTACTACTGAAGTACAGGTTGAATGCAGTGAAATCACAAAAGAAGATAAATGCATTTTTTTTTTTTACTAGGAAGTAATAGTATAAGACATGGTACAATTCACTAACATTGACTTTTATAGTTTCAATGTGTAAAGATAGCATTATCATTTTATAGTTAATAAGATTTTTTCCCCTTCTAGTTATAGTGGATCAATTTTAGAATAAACAATTGATATTTGTGAAAATGTTGATTCAATTGGTCTCATTATTTTGCTTGTTTGAAGTCAATGTTTATTTAAGTTAATTTATAAAACATAAAATTCACTTAAGTGTACTATTCAAGCTAATTTCATTTTAACAGTTTCATCTAAGGCTACCGCTAATGGTTTGACTAACATAGAACACTGTTCTATAATTTTGTTTCATTAGAACTATACTCATAGAATTGAAATTTGATAGATATTATTAAATTTGTGTCAATAGGACATTTTGATCTCCTTGCCACAGAGTAGGAGAGTTATTGGACATCTAAAGTATCTACAAAGTACTTTGCTACTTTGTGATGACAATAAAATTATTTATCAAATACGCATTCCCAATAGAGCATCAGAGAAAATTGCCTTTGGTTCCATTCTTTGATTCTCCCATATATAAAATCTAATATTACTTTTGATATTTCAATTAAATCAGTGTAAAAGATCTCCTTCTCCAGTTTAGTATTGCTACTGGAACTGCGAAGTGGTTACTCATAGAGAGAGAGAAGCATGCTCTCTCTGGATCACAGATTTTAGGTTGCGCGGAATGAAGCTGTCTCAGGAGGCCTGCTCTACACCTACCCAGATGCTGCATTGTGCTGTGAAGGTGATTCATAATCCGCAAAGCACATTTCACAAAGCTCCCTGGTATCATTTAGTGGTATATGTGTCTGAACATAAAAATAACCTAATCAGAGTAATTTCATTGAAATTCTTTTGAGCTGCATTCTTTGCATGCAACTTTCTCTTTATGTGTTTGCTGTCACATGATCACAAAATAGCTGCTATACTTCCAATGATCTAAGTATATGTTTAAAAACAAAAGATGGTAAGGCCAAGGGAGGGAGATTGGCATTCAGTATAAACATTTCAAAATTTTCCCTAAACTCCTCAGTGATCTCACTGGCCAGAGCAGTGTTACAGCAGCTACAGTGAGGTGGAAAAATCTAACTTTTTAACTGTGTATGTTCCTACATTGAGTAAAGTCAGAGTTAGGATTGGCAATATAAGAAACTGATAGTGACTAGACAACTACAAATGTCTACTAGTATTCATTAACTCTTTATTTCTTAAATGCCATATGAAGTGGACTTCTTGTGTTGTTATTCCCCATAAGGTCTCCTGTGATTCAGGAACTACTTAGAATTCTTCACTGAAGAAAACAAAGTAAAATTTATTTTTCCAGTAAATTGACACTATGATCAGTTCTGAACTAATGGATTCCGTTTTTTCTCCAAGAGAAACAAATACTTTAGCACTGGGATTTACTAATTAAGTGTTTTTTGTTTATTATGCAGTCACCTGTAACAAAATTATTTTAAAATGTTTCTAAAATAAGTCCTCAATTTCCTCAGTAAGAGAAGTGATGTACAGTAAGTCATAGAATAACATAATTTCCTTCAACTTTGTTTCCTTATAACATTGATGAAAAAATTGATGTCATCATAGGTCATTTTCCTTAAAGTTGCAGTTTCTAGTAACCTATGGATGACAATAAGTGAGGGCTTACTGTATCATTATTTGTGTAAGAAATTATTTTTGTTGTTCTTGTTATTTTCAATTAGGAATGAGCTATAAAGAAGATAAATTGACAAAACACTTTCTACTATGAAATTGACTTTACCTTCTGCAGATATTGAGAGCTATAATTTAAATCTTTTAAATTCTTATCTGTCATCATCTTGGAGAATCAAAGTTATTGTCAGTCAAGACCTCCGCATTAATGACAGTTGTTTCAGAAAGCGTATCTCAAGTTTACCTCATCTCAAGACTCTATTCTAAATCAGGATGTTAATTTGGAAGATAAAATGTTGGTTATTTTATCAGCTAATTTTTATCTCCTTTTAAATTATCATTTCAAATTTTCTAATAGTGTATTTCTCTCATTTATCATGTTTGTGAAACTTTCTTAAAATTCTTGGAAAGAAATTTAACTACATGAAAGTTCATAAGTGGCACCTTCTCTTTCAAAAAATGTGTATAAATATTTGGACTATAAAATTCTTTCGAACAAAATAATCTTTTTCTACTTCAGGTAAGATTATTTAAAACTCTCATAACAGTTCACTGTGTAGTAATTTTGGCAATTCTTGTGAATCTTAAAGAAAGGAAGGGACAAGGAAACTTCACTGAGTACCTACCATTTTCCCAAGCACTAGGCTAAGAGCCCTGCACTAATTTTCCCATGGAATTTAGGCATTATCATTCTAAATTTACATACATGGAACAGGAACAAAACATGTAAGTAGGTTGATCAATTTGCTAAGAAACTAAGTAGCAATCTAGAATTTGAAGATAAAGTATCACCAAGGTGTATTTCAATAAACAATATTTTAGAGAAAAAAACATAAATTGTGCTATATTGATATCATATTTATATTACTTAATCTATAAGTTTAAATAACACATTAATCCTTTGATAGAAAGGCCAAGTAAACAGTTTCTTCATTAGATTTATAATAATGCCATGTCAAAATAAATAATAATATGACTGCCTTTAGAACAAATGGACATCACTACATGCAGTTCATTTCATTTGATTTTATCTGTCCCTGTGGGATGGATGTTCTTAAAGCAGAAATATTTAACTGACAAGAATTTGAAGTTCAGCTCTTTTGTAATGTCATGTATCAGAAACCATTAAAGTGCTACAATACACTGGGAGTGCTCATAAAAGAATATGTGATATACTCTTTATATATAATTATAATTAAAAGTAGCCAGTCTGGTCTTGCTATCTTTATGTACCTGAAAATTAAATGTAGACTTTATCAATACATATATTTCAGCTTCTATATTTAATAAAGAAATATTCTTACATAAGTAAGTAAATATGTATAAAGATTGCAAGAAACATGATGCATGAGTTTAAAACATAGGTACACAAATATTAAAATAAATGGCTCCCTTGTCTTTTCTTGGTGTGTGGCAAAAAGAAACTACGAATGCTATTTATACTACTGTATGGATGCCAGTATTGACTGTCAATGATTTATATGTTACATGTTAATTATGGCCAAAAGACCTGATATTCACCATCATCAGCATTGTAAACAATTTTAAAGAAAGCTTAACTAGAATTTTATAAGCCAGCATACCCTTCTGTTTTTCTGAACATCAAGTTTTAATCTAGATTTTCAAGTTTTCTGAATTGGCCATCAAGAAAATTCAATATATTTATGTGACACAGACACAATACATAAGTTATATGCACTATCAAAAATAACATGAAGTAGTTCATAACTTATTGGCTATGAAACACCTAGCGGAGTGGACCATCAAATGGCTGTCAGAGTAATGAGTATTAGCAGATTTTCTTGTCCAATTAAAAACTGCATATCAGCCTTGCCTATAATCCTTCCATTCTGTTTCTAAGGCTCTGAAATGATACTTGGTGGATTTCTGGCTCTGAGTTTGACCTAAGCTAAGGGAGACTAGTTCCTTTGCATAGCAACTTTACCAATCAGCTTCTGAGGTCACCACCTGACAGAAATTGTATAGTTTCTAAAGAGGCACGGAAATCTTGAACATATTGATTTATTTTTAGCATAGCTGACAATATATTAACTAAACTAGGATTGAAATTTGAATTATGTTAATAAGCAATCATCACCCACGTTTCTCTTGCCGCTTAAGAGAGTGGTTATCTGACCACTTACTAGGACTTTCTCACTCAGCAACTGTCCTCAAAATGCCTTGCTTAAGTTTAGCTATTTTCTTAACTATTAAAGTGTTTTCTTCACTTACTACCTCTATAGAAGTTCTCTATGCCAGTGTAGTCAGATACATTGTATTTCTTTTAGCTTATTGCCATAGTCTACAACAGCTTTTAAATGGCAGTTAACGTTAAATCATCTGTTTTTATTTATTTATTTATTATTTTCTGTCAAAGGTTGCTCTCCAATTCATCACTTTTGAATGTGCACTCCTCTTCTGTTGTTACACACTGAGCAATCATGACATAGTTACCTCAACAGAATTTATTAAAAACAATAAATTATTCATAAGATTGTATTTTACCATACTGATTAATGTAATTTTAGTATAAAAATTCAGACATTATTAAATCAATTCTGCATAATATAATAATTCAACAGGCACATTATTTATTTATTTGTATATAGCCATTCAGAGATGGTTTATAAAATTGGAAGCCAAGGTCTGATTAGCAGCTTATCACTGAAAAATTATTGTGGATATCAAAATGTACCTTTTATGAAAATAAGGCAATCCAAATATTGATCTTAGATATAAGCACTCACAACTCTACTTGGTGACAAATGTTGTATTTTATTACAATTTGTCTTCAATCAAAGTAATTGAAAGCATGTTGACATGGGGTAATGCCCATCAGGGGAATAGAATCGATGCTATTAGAACATATTTTTATAAGTGACTACTATTCCCACACTTCTTATGTAACATCCTATCCAAACTGATTCTTTGGTTTTCAGTATGTTTGTATTTACTTAGTTATTTTAAACATAATTTCAACTAAATTAATTAGTTCTGAGGATGTTTAATTGCATAGTAATAGGGATTTTAAGCACCAATTGCCAAAAAAGTTTTGGTTTCGAAGAGTAATAAGCATTTAATTTTATAACCTCTCTTAGCACTTTCTACAGCTAACTGTCTAAGATATTTACTTATTTAAAAGATCTTTCAAAATGCTTTCTTCCCTTAATGGCACAGTAGGACATATATCCATAGGTTCCCATGTTGTATTGGCCAGTATAATACTGACATAAAGACATATCAAAACGGAGACATACATTTCATTCAATACATTGTATCATTTAAAAAAAGGAGCACAGAAATGCACGAGCAAAGAAAATTTCACAGAGCAGTATTTGAATAGCAGCCTATTTATGAGATAACTTATCTTTTCAGTCTAATGAAGTATTCACTTAACCTATAATAAATATGTATAATCAAATGCAAACTTTATTTATTGATATATTTGCTTCCACGAAGTCACAAACTATAGTAGAGTTCAACACTAGTAGAATATTTCTCTCAGTGGCCTACTTTAATCCATCCGAGTGCATAGACATATGCGTGTGTATGTAATAACACAAACATATGTAAACACTCATATATTCAGATACATGAACACACAGAATTGATATTTGTTAACCAATAATATGCATAATAAATGTATGGAAATTTTAAAAAATATAAATAGGATATCTATATCTTAGCAATATTCTTCTCCTAAATATATATAACATTTATTTATAAATAAACATTTGGCTATGTATAGAGACCATTAATGGACTAAAGTCATATGTTTGTATGCATGTGTGTTTATACACTCATGCATGTGTACATGTATGTATGTGTATATAATCCTAAACAAGGCAACTGAAACATTTACTATCCTTATTTCTTTCCTCTAGAGTGATGTATATTTAAGGTGGGAAATATACTTATTTTTCATTTGAAATAAACTTAGTTATTGGCATAATAGAACAAAATGAAAAAAATCAATATCAAATAGCAAGTTGATTTTCAACTAATTCTAAGCTCTTCTACCAGTCCAATAATGTATACTTCTATATATGTACATTTTTGTCCCACCACTTTTATTACTAGATGAATAAACATTTTTCTAAATATTTAGCAATATCTTAGAACTAAAAGAGTATGTCTCATACTCATTTTAAGTCATAGTGCTATTTATATTATCTTTCAATTTCTATTTTTACTTTATTAACTATATGTTATGATCTATTATATTCTATAATTATAATGCACATAAAGGTATGTGAGGCAAATGTGATAACCACTATACTATGGAAATTGCTAACATATAAGGGTATTCATGTATGCATGTGTATATTCTTCATTTCTATATCCATATCTGTACATATTCTTTATCATTTTCTTTTTAAGTTATAAGAAGGAAAAAGTTAAGTAGTATATCTGAGATACATTCTTGGCAGTATACTTACATGTTGGAGCACCCCAGGAAAAGAAAAAAGGCAAGTGACCTAGTCAAATTATTTTGCAGACATGATAATGACCAAACTCTTCACAAACAATCTAGTGATATTAGCTATTGAGAAAGTGCTTGTCTATAGCACCTTTTTAGTTGAATGTACCTCATTGTCTAAGACAATGGTGAATAAATCTGTAATCTGTAGACTTATGGAACAGAATTCCTTGAAAAATGAGTTGTATGCTATGTAATTATAAGGGTATAAAGAAGTATTTATGATCAAACATGACTATCTTTTATGTTAGTTATCTGGCTTATGCTGTTTACTTGAAGATCATATATGTTAATTTGATTTATAGTGCATCTGATGTTATCAGAAAGGACCTACAAACCTGCTGAAACATCCTATATTTCTTCTTGCTTCATCTGTCTCATAATTATGAAATTTTAAAATTTTTGAAATTATGAAATTTTACACTGATTTGTTACTGAACACTTGCCTAAATTAAAAATGGTTTTTTATTTAACCAAGTTTTTATTAACAAATTGATTGTCAATAGGATGTGCCTTTTGTGATTTTGGGATTATGTTACTGTAACATACTCTATAATGCATTATTGAATAATCTTCATTTCCATTTTGTCATGATATGATATAAAGATATGATATAATATAATTTTTTTGGCCAGGAAAAAAATGAATAAAATAAGAATTCATATTTTTCCTAAAAAATTTTGTCTTTGATGTTATTCTCAGTTAATATTTTTTACATAACACAATATTTGAGGGCTGAAGAGTTTGTTCATCAGGAAAAAATGCTAATTCAAGACATAGAAATTCCCCCAATGTAATACAATTGTGTGTGTGTGTGTGTGTGTAGCTAACAATTTATGTGGCAACCAAAGTCAAATAACATATAGAAAAATTCCAATGAATCATTTACCTTCTTTGGCAAAGAATTAAAAATAATATGAAAACACAGAAAATAATATATTTGAAAATATCATCTAATGTGTGTAATACTCCGGATTTGTTGGAAACAGAGAGGGTTTATTTAAATTTTATAGGAGAATTGAAAGCAGCTTTTTTCTATTATGAGTATAAATAATGTATAATCAAAATAATAAGAAAAGCAGTTAATTTATCTTTAATTATTCAATCATGTTGTAGAAAAAGTGAGGACATTTTAAAATGAGTTAAAGTAACAGTATATGATGAACATGGAGTACAAATAAATAAAAACTATTGCTTTCTTTTATTGTATTATAGCAAACACTCGTACACAAATTGTATGTAAACATACTAACCTGTTTTAGGATCTACGGAGAAGTAGGGTTGTCCCTGGAGAATACTGTAAACCACCCGGGCACTGTTTCCATAGGTAGGATCATCTGCATCAGTAGCTGTCACCTGTAGAACAGAGGTACCTGTGCATTCAGGAAAACAAATTTTAGTGTGTGATGGCATTTAGCACATGATTAATTTGAACACAGAAAATGGGTATGCTGATATATCAATAGAGAACTATAATGGTTGTGTCCTACTAAATTTAATTCTTAAATTTATGCATAAAACACAGTCTTTGCTGTCTTTTCCTGCCATCAACTATACTAAAAGAGAGTCCAAATAGAATATTTGGTCTCGAATCTTTTCATATGGTTTTATATGTGCTGATAACATTCTGAAGGGTCTCTTCTGACCTTCATATAACTATAGTTTACTTGAATTGTCACTCATAAATCAAACTGGCATTAAGCATGCACTTAGATCAAAAGTATGGTGAAGGCATATAGTGCATGCTTTATGACTATTCAGAAGACTGGAGGTGGAATGGTTTGTGATTAATGTAGAAAGGTGGGTGCATTGACATTACATTATCAACAGCATCAAAACAGCCCATTCAAGTCATTTTCTGTCATGCACATCCTTTTTATTTCTTATCTAGAATATTAGTGTTTCATTACTGGTCCCCTATGTTCAAATCTCATTCCTTTCCTGTCTTCTATACAATACCAATATAATTATATTTCTAAAATGAGTGCCATAATATGCATCTAGCACTGAATTTTTGAAGATTAAAATAAATTTTTCAAGTAATTTATAAACTTTAAAATGTATATTTTGAGGTACTAAAATTAGTGACTATATTATGTTGATTTCTTTATGCTTACAATTTAAAACCCAGTTTGCATATTAGTTACATTTATATCATATTTCAATTATTCCTAAATGAAAACTAATCTAAGTGTAACATGACAACCATATATTAAGAGCTACATAAGTTCATTGTAGAATTAGTGGGTAAGAGCTCATATTTATTTATTCAAAAAACGCACTTGATGAATCATCTAATACTCATACTGATATTTTATTCTGTATATCTAGAAAAATTCCACTTATTAATTTGAATTATCTATGAAGCAAAAATATTTTCACAGTAAAATGAAAATTTATGAAAAGTTGTGTTCATTTTGGCATTTTAATTTGGAAGAACTATCAAGGATCAGTTTTTTTTAATTTTAGTAATTATTTCAATGATATAGAATCTAATTGTTCAACTATAAAATGTACACTTCCATATTGAAATTTAGACACAGGCTTTAGGAAAGCTTGCTCTATGTCTTTAAGAGATCTTAGAAAATGTAACAGAATTAATATGCCAAAGTCACCTAACAATCCTTATTAGCAGAACCTACTGTACATGACTTTTAAAAACATACTATGATTCTGGCCCCTAAATAGTATTTTTACATTGAGACTCTAAGAAAAAATATGACTTTTAATTGTCCGTACTCAGGAAGGAAGAGTTGTGTTATTACTAAAAGTGATTTCAAACTACAGAATAATAAAATGCAATGGTGACACCACATGCTGGTGAGAATGCTGAGAAACTGGATCACTCCTACACTGCTAGCAGGAATGTGAAAGTTTGTCAGTTTCTTATAAAACTAAACACACATTTCTATACAACCCAACAAATTGTACTTGGGCATTTATATCAAAGAAATAAAAACTTATGTTCACATAAAAGTCTGTTCTCAAATGTTCATAGCAGCATTGTTCATATTAGCCCCAAACTGGAAACCATACCTATGTCCTTCAATGAAAGAATTGTTAAACAAACTGTGTTACATTCATAGTATTAAATATCACTCAACAATGAAAATGAACAGACTATTGATACATGCAACAACTTGGATGAATCTTCAGAAAATCAAGCTAAGTGGAAACAAAAAGCCAATTCCAAAATGTTTTATACTATGATTCCATATATATAACATTTTTGTAGTTATATACTTTAGCAATGATAACAGACTAGTAGTTGCCACAGGTTTGGAAGAGGAATTGGAGACAAGAGGGTTTGGTTATAAAAGAGAAATATGAGGGACCCTTATGATTGGGACCTGTTTGGTATTTTAATTATAGTGGTGGATATGTAAATATAAACAGGTGACATAATGGTATAGAAATAAGCATACTCATACACACATGCAAATTTACACAAGTAAAACTAGGGAAATCTAAATATGATTGGTAGACTGTACCATTTCAATAACCTGGTTATGATATTGTTTTATAGTTTTGCATGATGTTATCATTTCAGAAAAGTATGTGAAGAAAACAAGAAATCTCTCAATATTTTTCTCACAACTGCATGTGCATGTACAATAATTTCAAAATTACAAGTGTTAAAAACAAAGATGTGTTCTTGCTTCACAGCTAGTCTATTCTTAGAGAGCTTTATTTGGGCTGTGTGTAGCAGGAGTTTTTTCAATATAGCACAGAACTTTCTGGCTTGATTAAATCAGTATTCACCATTAACTTTCCAGGGCTAGTCACATATAAACTATCTCTTCCACTATTAAGTATAATTATAATAATTTTAGCATATTAAGGACTTTTTATGTGATGGCTCAACACTTGGCCAATAACCAATATTCATCTCTCCAACTTGTTCAGAGAATACCACTAGGTAGACATTTGCAAATAAACTTTTGTTTTAAAGACATTTTCATTGGTACCTCACAGATAAAATAAAATGAAATAAATCTGTAGTTAGGTATCCAGGTAAGACTCACAGTATGCAACAAGTTCATAATGTGGTTAAAATATTATAAAATTAAATCAGCTAAATATCTGATCTGATAGGAAAACATGTTAATAGTTCTAGGCATATATGAATTACTGGGATTCAGGAAAGAGAAAGCAATATAGAGAACAAGAAAATAATGGCCATTAAGAAATCAGGCTTATAAAATCCTCAGGTTTTGGACCTAGCTCTGGCCCTGAAATAGCAATTTTGCCTAAATGGTTTTTAATATCTAAAGAGCAGTCCCTGGGCAAACATGCCATGGAAAAAGCTGAGAAAGACAGACTGTGCAAGATCACGCCTCATTTGCTGGGATAGATTGAATGGCCACATGAAAGAAAAAGAGTTGTTCCATTTAGCTTGAGCTTTCTATGAAAGCCCAGCCTTGTTAAGAGAGAGTTGGGATGCATGAAGGCAGTGATATATGAAATAAGGAAAAAAAAAAAAGGACTAAAAATAAGAAGGGTAGTGTGGTGGTATCGACTAAGTATGGCTTAAAGTAGCAGAGGGAAGTGAGCAAAGTAGAGAAAAAGAAAATGTAGTAACTCTCTACTCTGTTTCAAAAATACGGTCATGAATAGATGCATGCATCTCTATATCGTATGTCTGCACAGGTATTGGATAATTCTTTTTGTTTGAAGCAAAGAGCAGCAAATCACCTACTGTACTGTACTTTGGTGGTGCCCAAAGGCATGAAGGTAACACTGTGAGTACACAGATTTGTGGCTGAAGGGAGCATACAAATATGAACAGCAGAGCCCAGTTAAAAGCCAACCTGCCGGAGAATACAGCAGGAGTGGAGATAAATAGCAGGGATGGAAAAGAAATTCCTTGCCCAATTGCTTAAAGGTATTTTACTAAGGAGGATTGCAAAGAGATTTTCAAGCTGAAAGGAAAATATATTCTTAACTTACTTTCTTGTTTATTTGAAATCCAGTTGGAAAATTTATAAGACTCATCGGTACTTTCAGTAGTTCTTTACATTAAAAATAAATCCCTTTTTTTCCATTAATATTCATGTTTCCCTCAAATTCATATATTGAACATCCTAACCCCCAGTGTCATTTTTTGGGGAGTAGGGTCTTTGCAAATACCCCATAAGGGCAGAACCCTCATGAATGGGATTAGTACCTTTATAAAGGAGGCACCAGAGAGTTTTCTCACCCCTTCTGCCATATGAGGACACAGCAAAAAAATGGTCTTCTATGAATCAGGAAGTGGGCCCTCAGCAGACATGAAATCTGCTGGCACCATGATCTTGGACATCCTGTACTCTAGAACTGTGAGAAATAAATGTTGTTTAAGCCAGCCAATTTACAGAATTTTGGTATAGTAGCAAAAATGAACTAAAACAATGAATAAAGAATATATTAATATAGTAAAACTCATCAAAGGATATGTCATGGGTTGAATTTCATCCCACAAAATTTATATGTTGAAGTCCTAACACTCAGACTATGACCTTGTTTGGAAATAACATTATAACTAAATGTAATTAGTTACGAAAAGATCATACTGGAGTAGTGTGGACCTCTCTCTGGTATCCTTCTAAAAATGAAAAATTTGGAAAAAGATACACGCACACAGGGAGAACTCTATGTGACGATGAATACAAAGGTCAGATTGACACATCTACAAGTCAAGGAACAGTAAAAATTGCCAGAGAACCACTAGATGCTATGGGAGAGCCATGGAACAGATATCTGCTTAGTTTGTTCAGAGGGGGAAAAAAAAATTGGTTGCACCTTGATCTCATATTTCTGGCTTTTGGAACTATGAGACAACAAATTTCTGTTAAAGCCACCCAGTTTGTGGTACTTTATTAATAGTATGATAGGTCTAGTAAATGAATACTGTGTGTTACATTTTCAGTGGGAAGAAATAACATTTATTTTCATAGTTTACAGTTGCTTTTTAACTGAATCTGGGCAGGAATATATAGTTACAAGTCAAGAAAAAATGTATAATTTCTTATGCTATTTGGTACTGGTTGCATCATAAATGAGATGCAACCAAAAGTTATCCCCACATGTATATTAAACTAGGTAGAGATTAATATTTGATGTTCTTTGAATATCAGCCACTTCTAGTGATCTACCTGTTAATATTTTAAAAGTAAATTAATGCATTATATTGATCATTTTAATGAAGAAAAAATCTCCCATATTAGACCATTCAATTATTATTCATGCTATTTGTCCAAATTGCATACATAGTAGAAAGAAAAAAATATTATTTTCTACAGTGCTAGACTTTGAAATGGAAATATATATGTAATGCTGAAAATTCTACCATTCCACAAGAATATTAGAATAGAAATCTATTTTCCTCTGGAAATTATTATATGGATTTGATCAGTAGATATTAAACCAACAGCCCTACTCCTAGATAACCGATTTTCCATTCAAAAAACCAAACCAAAACAAAACAAAAATACTTTCAAAAGTGCTGTAGAAGTATTCTTACAGAAATATTGTACTTTGAAATTTCATTAGCTTTTTGGTATACAATATTTTCTCTCTTTTTTTTTTTTGTTTTCGGGATATTATGGGAGTACAAACGTATTGGTTATAAGTAATGACTTTGCATCACCCAAGCCAGGGACAGAGGCAAATCCCTCCCCCATACAGTGCACACCGCATCCATTAGTTGGGTTTTTACCAAATCCAATCCCTGACCTGACCGACATCCAATGAATATTACTACCATGTGAGCAACTTAGTGTTGATCAGTTAGTACAAATTTAATGGTGAATACATGTAGTGCTTATTTTTCCATTCTTGTGATATCTTACTTTGAAGGATGGGCTTAAGCTCTATCCAGGATAATATAAGAGGTGCTAGATCACCATTTTTTTAAGGACACTTGGGTTGTTTCCACATTTTTGCAATTGTGAATTGTGCTGTCATAAACATTCAAGTGCAGATGTCTTAATTATAGCACACAAATCAGTGTTATTCATATATGCCAATAACAGTCAAGCCAAAAATCAAATCAGAAATGCAACACTTTTCACAATAGCTTCATAGAAAATTAAGTGTCAGGAATATGTTTAATGAAAGAGATGAGAGACATATATAGGGAGAACTACGAAACACTGAGAAAAGAAATTGTAGAAGATCTAAACAGATGGAAAAATGTACCATACTCATGGATTGGTAGAATCAATATTGTTAAAATGTCGATATCACCTAAAGTGATCTACAGAATTAATGCAATCTCTATCAAAGTACCATCATCATTCTTCACAGATCTAGAAAAAATAATTCTACACTTTGTGTAGAACCAGAGAAGACCTCATATAGCCAAAGTAATCTTAAGCAAAAATAACAAACTGGGAGGTATCAGTCTACCAGACTACAAGCTTTATTGCAAGGCTATAGTAACTAAAACAGTATGGTACTGGTGCAGGAACAGAGATATAGACCTTTGGAACAGAATTGAGAACCCAGATATAAATCTATCTATATATTGTCATCTAATCTTTAACAAAGCAGACAAAAATATACATTAGGAAAAAGAATTTCTATTCAATAAATGGTTTGGGGAAAACTGGATAACCACACACAGAAAATTGAAACTGGATCGCCACCTCTCACCTCTCACAAAAATCAACTCAAAATGGATAACAGACTTAAACCTAAGGCATGAAACCTTAAGAATTCTAGAAGAAA